>MU680827.1:3894-36834 GCA_026770625.1 Nicotiana glauca | reverse complement strand
TGCATTTTATTTGGCGAGGCTCGTCTCGTTTATTTTAAAAGGATAATCCTAAAGTGACTACATTTTTCTATTTTTTTTGTTTGTCTCTAAAAATGAAAGAAGAAAAAATCCTAATTAAATTACATGCTTAAGAATTGTTATAATCGAGTTCCAAACACGGTTTGTTAAATCAGAAAATAGGTGCAATACGGGCAGTACGTTTACCAAAGTGGGTCGAGGTCCATCGCATGTAGTGTTAAATGGGACCTGGGCCATCTTATTCCAATATTGGGCCTAGTTAATTTATTCTACACATGTTCACGGCTTCGCAAAATTAAAATGTAAAAAATGATGATATCTAATTAAACAAACTACTGCAAGTTATAGAAAAGAAAAAAAAACAATCAATTGGAATGGGGTAACTTAGAAGTCTAGTTTTAATCCTAAGTTCAAACCATTTGCATGCTGAAATTAGATTGCCCTAATAATTAGAGGTCTACTATCCGGATTATACTTGTCATGCATTTGAACGTATACTACCCAATAATTAAGCTAAAATAATAGAACATTATTGACTACATCACTATAAAAACTGCCCAGTTATACAAAGTGGCCGAAATTTTCATAACAATAATATATAGAATGACTTAAGTTCAATCAGTAAAAAAAAGATCAAATTTATAACATCAACTCTTCATATATATTCATACTTCATGTTTCAGCTTACAACATTTGCAAAGTTATAGCCATGTACCTGGTATAGGAAGCAAAATAAGAGGAAGATTAGCAAAGTAATAGTATACAACAACAATAACAGCAGTATTGCAACAAGAACGCAGGAATCAACCAGCTTGAAACCCAAACCCAAACTTGTTTAAAACTTTTCTACTGAATTTCTCAAGATCTTTTCGATTTCTTCTTCTGAATTTTTGTATATTCTGTGTATATTCTGTACATTCTGTGTATATCCCCTGGATTTTTCAGAATGTTTCTTAACGTTTTTCTTGTTCCTCCTATTTTTTCTCCTCTTTTCTTCTCCTTTGAACCCCAAATTATCCCTTCTATTTATAGCAAAAAATTTCGAAAATTTCAGATTTCCTTTTTATTTTTTTATTATTTTTTAAATTTTTTTAATTAAAAGAAATCCCACTTATTTTTTGCTTTTTATTTTTTTTATAAAATAAATCCCCACCTTTCTTTGCTTTTATTTTTTAAATTAAAATTTTAATTACTTTTATTTTTTTAATTTTCCACTTTATTTTATTTTTTTAAAAGAAAAGGCCACTTTCTTTTACTTTTCTTTTAAAATTCAACTTTCTTTTACTTTTGATTTTTTTAATTTTCAGCCACTTTTAACTTTTATTTTTTTAATTCCAACTTTCTTTCCTTTTTCAATTATTTAACACCAACCGAAATAAAAAAAAATTTAATATTTTCAGAATTTGTTTTTTTAAATAATTTTTTAAAAAATAATAATAATAATAATAATAATAGTAATAATTGACCTTTTAAAATTTATATTTTTATCTTATATATAAAAAAATGAAACAAAAGCTAAAATACATAGAGTGAAAAATCTAAATACGGTGAAAAATTAGGTGTTCACACCCCTCACCCGATCCCAAAAACCTTCAAGATGCCCCCGTATTTGAGAATATATGACGGGACCACGGATCCAGAAGATCATCTAATCCACTACATAACCGCTGTGAAAGGAAATGACTTGTCAAAGGAGCAGGTGCCATCCGTGCTGCTGAAAAAGTTCGAAGAAACCCTGACCGGAGGGGCGCTAACATGATATTCACAACTGCCGGCTAGGTCGATATCAACGTTCGAGGAAATGGCGGAAAAATTCGCTACCACCCATGCAGCAGCAAAGAAGGCCGAAGCAAGAGTTAATGACATATTTGCGATCAGGCAAACGATAGGTGAAGGGCTTATAGACTTCCTGGCGCGATTCAACAGAGTAAGAATGAGCCTGCCTAACATATCGGAGGAAATGGCAGTTGCCGCCTTCTAAAACGGTTTGAGCAGGGACGGTTCAAAAGCAACCAAGAAACTACTCAGCCGACTCATGAAGTATCCCCCCACAATGTGGGAGGAGATCCACAACGCCTACTGTGCAGAGGTAAGGGCAGACGAGGATGACCTTAACGGTCCGACCCTGCGGCTGACGTCGGTACAGACAGAGGTCAGGAGAGACCAGCGCAACGACGGGTGACGGGACCCACTCCCATTGTTTAACAGAGAAAGTCATCAGCCCTATGTTAGAGCCCCTAACCCACCTCCTCCGAGACACCAGGACGCCTTGCAAAGACACACGGCCACGCTCCGTAATGAAAGAGGTATACCTCCGTTATTATCCGCTCATAACTTTTGTGTCTCACCTTCAGAGATAGTATACGCACTGGAGAATCTAGGACCGAAGGTACACTGGCCACCAAAAATGAAACTAGATCCTAGCGCGAGAAAATCAAACGTCCTGTGCGAGTTCCACCAGGAACGGGGACACAGGACCGAAGACTGCATAGGCCTACGACAAGAGTTAGTCAGGATGCTGAACCAGGGACACCTGAAGGAGCTTCTCAATGACAAAGGGAGAGCTAACTTCGCCAGGGGACACGACCAATCTCAAGGGCTGCCAAAACCGCCGTCCCCGACACGAACTATACAGATGATTGTCGGCGGCGGTGATGATTCGATAATCAACCACATCAAGTTCACCACCACGCATAAATTGAAGCGCATAATCGCCTACGAACGGTATGATGACTTCGAAGATAGTATCACCTTCGATAAGGCTGACGCCGACGGTTTGTCTTTCCTTCACTATGATGCTTTAGTTATAACCTTACGCATTGCTGATACTGATGTAAAGAGAATTATGGTAGACGACGGTAGCGGCGTGTGTATTATTCATCCGAGAGTTCTCACGCAAATGAGGCTTGAGGATAAAGTGATACCGCATTGTATAACACTAACAGGTTTTGACAATGCAGTAGAACGCACCTCCGGAGAAATATCGCTGCCGGTCCTGGCGGGAGGAGTCACGCTGGACACCACCTTCCACATCATGAACCAGGAAACGGCTTACAACGTTATCATAGGACGTCTATGGATACACGCCATGCGAGCCGTCCCCTCAAGCCTCAAATTTCCCACCCTATGGGGAATATTCAGTATCCGAGGCAAGCCACGTACCGCCTAAGATAGCACTCACACCAAGAAATTGAAAGGGGCAAGTGCAGAAGCATAGCAATCAGCCGTGTCGGGGATCAAACTCACCCCGACAACGGAAGGCATCAGGGACCCCGACATCGTGGACCTCGACCCTTTCATGTTGGACAGTATCGACAGCTCAAAAAAAGCTTACATCGGGCACAACCTCTTCGACCCAGGTAAGTACCATGAATTCCTAACTAACCATGCAGGTCTGTTTGCTTTCTCCCACTCTGACATGCCAGGGATATCAAAAGACACTGCCACTCACAAACTCAACATCGACCCGCTTTATCCGCCCGTGCGGCAGGTAAGTAGAAAGTTCAACGCCACAATCAATGAGGCGATCAGCGAAGAAGTAGATAAGCTACTAGCCAACGGGTCCATTAGAGAGTCGAGGTACCCCCAGTAGGTGGCCAACGTGGTCATAAAACATGAAATGGAGGATGTGCATGGATTTCACTGACTTGAACAAGTCATGCCCAAAGGATTCCTTCCCATTACCTCACATCGATCAGTTGATAGACGCAACAGCCTGACACGAGCTTCTAAGCTTCTTGGATGCCTATTCTGGTTACAACCAGATCCTGATGGCCGACGAAGATCAGGAAAAAACAACTTTTATCACCCACCGAGGGACTTACTGCTACAAGGTGATGCCCTTCGGGCTCAAAAATGCCGGCGCAACGTACCAAAAACTAGTCACCAAGATGTTCAAGGAACAGCTCGGCAAGACAATGGAGGTCTACATCGATGATATGCTGGTAAAGTCGGCCAAAAAAGAGGATCACATCAACCATTTAAAACAAGCCTTTGAGATACTAAGACGATACGAGGTGAAGTTAAACCCAGAAAAGTGTGCTTTCGGCGTGTCTTCCGGAAAGTTCCTAGGCTTTCTCGTATCCCACCGAGGCATCGAAGTCAATCCTGACCAGATCAAAGCCATAGAAACGATACCAGCAGTCCTGAATAGCAAGAAGCAGGTGCAGAAACTAACCGGGCGAATAGCCTCTCTGTTGAGATTCATCTCACGATCCTCAAACAGGTGCCACAAATTCTTCAATGTACTAAGGAAAGATCAAGGGTTGCAATGGGACGAAGAATGCATCAAAGCATTAAAGAAACTGAAAGAATATCTATCTTCACCACCTTTGCTCGTCAAAGAAGATCTCGGCGAATGCCTACTCGTCTATATGGCGGTATCAGAAGTCGCCGTCAGCGCGTCCTAGTTCGTGAGCGCAAAACTACGCAATCTCCAATTTACTACATCAGCAAAAGCTTGATAGATGCCGAAACGAGGTATCCGCACCTTGAGAAGTTGGCTTTGGCTTTAGTCGTAGCTTTGCGAAAGCTTAGACCCTACTTTCAGTGCCACCCCATAATGGTGATAACAACCTTCCCCATAAGGGCCATCCTACACAAACCTGAACTCTCAGGAAGGCTCGCCAAATGGGCTATAGAGCTTAGCGAGCATGACATAACCTATCAACCGAGAACCGCCATCAAGTCGCAGGTACTTGCCGACTTCGTCGCCGAATTCAGCATGTGAATATTGCTGGAGGTAGAACAAGAGGCCTTCCAGGCCTCCGCAAACACCGACCTCTGGACCCTCTACACCGACGGTGCCGCAAATGCCTCGGGATCGGGACTAGGACTCGTCCTCGAAGCCCCCACAAGAGAAGTAATTCGCCAATCCATACAACGCCATGAAATGACTAACAACGAAGCCGAGTATGAGGCTGTAATTGCAGGTATGAAGCTGGCCATCAAATACGGGGCCCGTCGGATCATCCTCCATTGTGACTCCCTACTCGTAGTAAATCAGGTCACCAGAGCCTACCAAATTAAGGAACAAAGACTACAAAAATACCAGTCATAAATTCGCAAGCTGATGCCAGAGTTCGACGAATGTCATTTCGAGCTAATTCCCCAAGGACAGAACGTCGAGGCCGACAACCTAGCAAAACTAGCCGCAGCCACCAAGAATATCAACAAAGAAAACGTGGTCACTCTTCTCCATTCAGCCATCGACCACATTGAGGTACTCTCATTAAGTTTAACTTGGGACTGGCGCAAATCGTTTGTATCCTATCTACAGGACGGGACACTCCCACACCATAAAAAGGAAGCCAAGAAACTTCGAGTACGAACAGCCCGCTACAGCCTTATAAACCACGAGCTCTACAAGAGGACGTTCGGTGGTCCCCTTGATAAATGTCTCGGGCCATACCAGACGAGGAAAGTGCTGGAAGAAGTGCACGAGGGCCATTGTGGCGCCCATACGGGAAACCGCACTCTAGTCCGATGCCTCATACGCGCCGGTTACTACTGGCCCACCATGAAGAAAGAGGCAGCAGACTATGTCCGAAGGTGCGAGCAATGCCAGAAGTTTGCACCTATGATACACCAGGTAGGGGAACTCCTCCATTCAGTTACTTCACCATAGCCATTCATAAAATGGGGAATGCACATAATCGTCCCTCTGCCAGCTGGACGAGGAAAGGTACGTTTTTTGTTAGTTTTAACTGACTATTTTTCTAAATGGATCGAAGCAGGTGCGTATGCGCAAATACGTGAACAAGAGGTAATCGCATTCATATGGAAAAATATCATATGCCATTTCGGCATCCCCGAAGAGATCAGCTGCGACAATGGACCCCAATTCATCGGCAAAAAAGACAATCAAATTCTTCCAGAAATGGCACATCAAGCAGATACTCTCCACCCCATATCATCCCGCTGCTAACGGCCAAGCCGAATCCTCAAACAAAACAGTACTAAACATATTAAAGAAGAAGCTCGAAGAAGCCAAAGAGCTATATCCCTAGTTATTACCCGAGGTATTATAGGCATACCGGACTACGCCTAAATCCAGCACGAGAGAGACACCTTATTCACTAGTCTATGGAACCGATGTCGTCCTACCCGTCGAGATCGGAGAACCCAGTCTGAGATACTCACACACCAGTAGAGCAGATAACGACGCCGGCAAGTTACAAGACCTAGACAATGTCGAGGAACGGAGAGACATGGCCCACATAAGAATGGCCGCCCAAAAACAACAAGCGAAAAATATTACAACAGGAAAGCCAAGGTGAGATCGCTTAAAGTCGGCGACTATGTTCTCAAAGCCAAGACACTGGCATCAAAAGATCCGAACGAAGGGAAGTTAGGGAACAACTGGGACGTGCCATACAAAATCATAGCAGCGGCGAACAAAAGAGCATTCCAATTAGAAAAAATGAAGAGAAAACCACTTCAAAACAATTGGAACGTTGCCTACCTCAAATATTTCAACTTCTGAAAGGCATCCTCTAAGTCGTACTCTTTTTCCCTGATCCGAGTTTTGTCCCAATTGGGTTTTCTCGGGGAGGTTTTTAACGAGGTAGTGAAGGGGATACCCGGTGGCATCAGAGAGCAGATTCATCATATCGGCCAGTCGACACGGCCTCTAGGCCAATATAATGTAGGGACTACACTAGCTATTTTCCATTGTATGAACAGAATTCTCTATTGTATGAACAGAATCTCCATTGTATGAACATAATTCTCCATTGTATGAATAGAATTCTCCATTGAATGAACAGAAATCTCCACTGAGTGAACATCCTAATGTCTAAGGCCATCGACATTGGTTCGAACCCGTTCGAACCATGATGGATACTACTTCGACGACAGTCGAAGAAACATCCTAATGGATAAGACCATCGACATCGGTTCGACCCCGTTCAAACTATGACGGATACTACTTTGACGACAGTCGAAGAAACATCCTAATGGCTAAGTCCATCGACATCAGTTCGACCCCGTTCGAACTATGATAGATACTACTTTGACGATAGTCGAAGCAACATCCCAATGGCTAAGGCCATCGACATCGGTTTGAACTCGTTCGAACTACGACGGATACTACTTTGATGACATTCGAAGTAACATCCTAATGGCTAAGGCCATCGACATTAGTTTGACCTCGCTCGAACCATAACGGGTGTTACCCCGACGATAGTCGGAGTAACTTCCCAATCGCTAAGGCCACCGACATCAGTTCGACCTCACTCGAACCACAACGGGTGTTACCCCGATGATAGTCGGAATAACTTCCCAATGGCTAAGGCCGGCGACATCAGTTCGACCTCGCTCGAACCACAACGGGTGTTACTCCGACGATAGTCAAAGCAACTTACCAATGGCTAAGGCCGTCGACATTAGTTCGACCTCGCTCGAATTGGGACTCAGGCTAAGTGCATTCACCCTCAAGATAATACTGGTCGACCCCTATCAAACTACGATGCGACAACTCGACAAACAAAAGGCGCTATGCCAAAACTGAGCAATACAAAGAATAAATGAAGCAATAAAAAAAGGGGGGGTTATATTATAACAAAAATTACATTTACATTCGCCCCCTCAGGAAGGACATAATACACTGTACAAACAGAAATGTACATATATACACATGGTCAAGGTCATTCATTGCCCCCCGAAGGGTAGAAATCACTATACCAAGAGCCGGACTCAAGATGATTGATTTCGTCGGAAGCCGACCTACCTCCTTCGTGAGAGTCAGAGTCGTAACCACATGTTTCACGGGCGGCACGAGCCTCATCCCTTTGTCTCTGGACTTCTTCCTTGGTAGCCCGGCCCGCAGCGTGCAACTCGCTGTACACATCAACCTTAGCCTCCGCAAAAATCCACATCTCGTGCGCGTCAGGACGTGCAATCTATATAGGCGAAGGGCGAGAAACAGAGGGTCTTGAAAGCCGGCGAACCTCCGCCGCCTCAGCGTCAAGCTCGGCAGTTAACTCTGCCACTCTTTATTGCAAGTCAGTGTTCTCCGCCGCCACTCCCCGGCTCAATTCGAGCTCATCGTCTTTGGACCTGAGAAGCTCCTCTAACTCGCTGTTATGGGCCACAACCATCATCAGCTCACAATCCTCCTGCTCCAGGCCGGCTCCCCCATGCTCCGACTGGGACTGCCCCCTACCAATCTTTGCTCGATGTTTCTAGCGGTACTTCCTATATTTCTTTAACATCCTCTTAAAGAGGGCAGTCCGCTTCCGTTCACGACGTCCTCTCTCTGCCTCCAGTATGAGGGTCTGTAAGAAAGAATAAGTGAGCAAACACACCCTAAACCTGCTCGACTATAACACAAGGGAGTAAAAGGTACGTGTAAGGCCATGCCCGACACTCTGCGGGATAGCCCATGTCGTCTACCGTACTGAGCGACCTACTTTCAGGAGCGGCACATAATAGAGTAAAGGCCGAAACGGCCTACTCATTATGGACAGGAGGTTGAAAGTCGCCGGGATCGTAATGCGACAGTCAGAACCATCCATCGCCATTTCAACATTGGTTAGACTGCCCAAGAACTCGTCGATGTCATCCTGAGCAATGTCAAAATCCGACCCTTCTGCCACACCGCGAGGCCCCCCAGCAGGGGTCGAAGGTTCTCCCCCGACAACCCGTGCGGGGTTAGCATTTGGGGTGGTATCCCTCTTATGAGTCGACCTCCACGAGCGAATGGCGTCAGCCATGAGCATAGGTCTGGGCGTCAGCTGAGGTAGGTGCGCCTCGTCCCTATACTCGGTCGCCACTGCCTTACCCTTCTCAATCCTCCTCTGTTTCCTCTCTGGAGACTCCTCGTCGTCAGAAGGTTCATCAACTGGGAGGGGGGCCGGTGTCGATGGTGTCAGCTCCCACGTTACTATAGTCGTAGAGGTGGACCCCTGTAAAGGGGTAGGAGAAGGATCCCCTCGAATAGACTTGACCAGTATATCTCGGTCGACCGGGGCAGCCTTAGCCCGCTTTGAAACAGATGTCGTCGCCTTCTTCCTCGAAGCCCCACAACCTGTCGCAAAATGAGAGCACGCATAAAGAGGGGGCGAACATATGGGATCGGGAATTGTGCACGACAAAAAAGAAAAAGTTTACTTGAAGGGACTTTGGGGACGTGGCGTTCTATAAAAGCGTGCCAAGTACGCATCTTTTCTGTGTGGGGCAACAAACCAGCTACCCACTCCCTAAGGTTGGCAACGATCGAGGTGGGTGAGCCATAGCTATAGCACAAAGGGTCAGAAAAACATCAGCCAAAAACAAAATAACATAACAGATGGTGACACGTGTTGGGTCCACTTCTCCGGAAACCCGACGGGGTTGAATACCAAGTGCTCGGTCCTGATAAAAAAATATCTACGCCAAAATCCACGGCTAGGCCGATCATCAGTTTTGACCACTAAGACCCTCGTGCCACGACCTCGTAAATGTACCATGGTCCCCCTCATATAACAGGCACTGAACAACTGCAAGAAATGGTGGACCGTAATGCTGCACCTCGCCAACTCCGCATACGTGGTCATCAGCTGGAGCATCTTCAGCGTGTACGTCATGAGCTGGGCCGGACAAATATTATAAAATTGGCAGAACACCTCCGCCAATGGAAAGAGGGGCATGTCATAACCAATCGCGAATGGGTATTCAATCAAGATGCATGATATTGTTAGCAATAAAAATAAGTGTTGCACCAATTACGACTTTATTATGAGGTCATACAACTCGCTTCAGATTTGATATACCTCTTCAAATAACTGAAATAAGCATCACAAATATATCAAATCAAAGCAATAGTGCTAAATTTATAAGGAACGCAAAAGTGATAATATAGAATGAAGCGCTTTTAGTTAAGCGTCAAATGATTGAAACGATCACCTAGAGTTTTAGAGATATATTGGATATCGATGAACCGCTTGGTGGAAAAGTAGTAATAGTTTGGAAGGTAATTTCGGTCAAGTACGATCAGTAGTTCCAAAATTGAAGCAGAAACTGTAAAAGCTAGCTTGCCAAAATTATACTTATGACCTCAAATGAAAAATATTCAAATGACAAGAAATATAAAAGTAAGAATAGATCTAACATTCAGTGACTTCTTGCTTCGTGTAGGAAATGAAGAAGAGCATCCAATAAAATATATTTTGGTTCTTCTAGAACACTTATTATCAATGTCACGACCCATTTTCCATAATAGGTCGTGATGGCGCCCGACACCATTTGTCAGGCCAGCCAACGCGGAAGTATAATTAAATTCTCATTTTACTTTTGCCAAAAACCACTATAATAGATTTTCCAATTTAAGGTTAAAACCAGTAAATATCAATAATGTATAAAGATAGTTATACAACCCTAAAATAAATGTCTACCACTATGTGTGCCAGAACTTGGTGTCACAAGCTACGAGAAACTAGTAGAATATAAAAAAAAGAATAATATACTATCCTACTGTCTGAATTAGGATAGACAGAAATAAAAATACAGGGAAAGACTTCTTCGGTTGTGGATCGGCATGAAGGAGAAGCAGCTCACCGTAGAAGTCCCAAAGGTGCTCACTGATGCGCACCGGAGTAGTATCCATATACACCTGCCTCAAATCTTGTACATTTAAGTACAGAAGCGTAGCATGAGTACATAAACAACATGTACCAAGTAAGTATCCCGCCTAATCTCGAAGAACTAGAGACGAGAGGTCGACTTGATACTTACTAAGGTCAAGAAATAATGAGAATCAGTTAAGCAATCAGGTATAACTCAGGTCATAAATCTTCCGAGTATGAAATAGAAATTCTTCCTTTAACATTTCATAGAGTGTGTTCATTCATATTTAAATATTTAAGCAAATCTAGAATTTTAACCACAAGTAGAAGCTAGATAACTCATACACAAATAACCACCGAGGAACATACGGCCCGATCCAACAGAAAAGTAAATGTGCACTGCCGAGGGTCGAACGACTCGAACCATAGATACATCTATTACCCCACTCGCGAATCATACGTGTGACGTGGTAAAAAAAGTAAATCACAATCACCCCGCTCGCGAATTATACATGCGCCACAGGTACACATAAAAATACATGTTCTTCCAAGTACAAGTTGTCACGACCCAAAATCCACTAAGGGTCGTGGTGGCGTCGGACACCGCCGTCAGGACAGCCAACTTAAATACTTAATTAAATCTCATTTTAACACCCTTGAAAAACATTTCTTTTATACGTTTTAAACAAGACTCAATGTATTCTTCCGAATAAATAAATCAAATATTTAAACAACTTTTAAGATTTCCAAATAATCCAAATACATCCCCAGAACCCGGTGTCACAAGTACATGAGCAACTACTGATAAGATAAATAAAATAAAACATCCGTCCGGAATACAACGGACGGAAAGTAAATACAGTACACTGGAAGGGACTACCCTAGCTGCGGTCGCCTCGAATGATGCAGCTCACCTAGTCCCAGAAACGTCCGTGCTGCTACGCCCCGTAGGCTGCTAGAGGTATATATATACCTGTGCAACAAAAATGCACAGAAGTGTAGTATGAGTACGTAATCAACCTGTACTCAGTGAGTATCCCGCCTAATCCTGAAGGGTAGAGACGAGATGGTCAACTTGACACTCTCTAATAGTCCAATGATTATTTATCCTTAATATACATATTAAACAGTGGATTTATTTTATAAACATGATTTTTAATCCAGATAGAGGAAAAAAGTAAACACATAATTCTTTCATAGGAAATTTTCCAAGATTTCTTTTTCATTATTAACAAAATGATCTCGAGCCAGAGTGAGGCATGTAACAACTTAAGTAAGTTCAAGGCAATAATACAAGCATGCGCAATTCATACCGAGGCGACGGCCCGATCCAACAAAAATAAATGTGCACTTGCCGAGGGTCGACTGCGCGCCTATAGATGCATCTATTAATCTGCCGAGGTGTTCGGCCCGTTCCAAAATAAACACACATAGACAGACAATCAGTCAAGAAGTCAACATGGAGCAATTATCCAAGAAAGGCCAATTCTCTTTAATAATTTGAGAAAACGAAACTTAAGTCCTTTTAGAAATCCATTTATTAATTTAATGTGATCTAAGAAATTCAAGCCATCAATGGGTTCACAATTAATCCAAGTATACATGCTATTTGGGTCCTAGACTACCCGGACAATAGCATAATAGTAACTACGCACGGACTCTCATCACCTCGTGCGTACGTAGCCCCCACAAATAGGAGCACATAACCAATTTAACTCACCTATGGGGTAAATTCCCTCTCACAAGATTAGAAAGGAGACTCACCTCGCTCCGAAGATCCGCAACCGGCATTCGACATTCTTCCGGAGACTTGCACCAATGCACAATGCTCCAAAACTAGCCAATGATCATATAAATCCATTAATATATGCTCAATTATACTTCACAACCCAATTTATAACAATTCCTAACCTCGAACGAAAAGTTGACAAAAATGCCATCGGGTCCACGTGCCCGGATTCCGAAATTTCTCGAAGATAAAGGTTACCCATGACCTTAGGAACTCAAATATATAATTTTCTCTAAATTCCATACTCAAAATCGTGGTCAAATTCCAAGAACACAATATTTCTAGGTCTTCCTCTAACCCTCAATTTTCTACCCATTTTCATACTAAAATCCATGCATAATTAATGTATTTAACTCAAAATAGGTAGGATTAGCTTACCTTAACATTGTTGATGAATAACCTCTCTTGAACCCTTCCAAGAATCGCCCAAGCCATGAAAAATGTGAGAGAAATGGCCAAAATCCGACTTTAAAACAATGTTTTTGCCCCAGCAATTTCCGCTCCTGCGGAATTATTCTCGCTTAAGCGGTTCCGCTTTTGCGGTCAAAAGCTGCTTCTGCTGTCGTAGGCTCAGCTCCCCTTTTCCGCTTCTGCGATACCCCCTTCCGCAGATGCGGTCCTGCTTCTGCGGAACCTTGACCGCATCTGCGGTCCACGAACCTTCGTATAGTTCCGCTTCTGCGGCTCCCACAACCGCTCTGCGGGGCCGCTTATGCGGTCCCATTTCCGCGGAAGCGGAAATACCAGATACCAGCTGCTTCAGTTCTTCCTAAATTCCAAGTTTTGATCTGTTAACCACCCGGAATCCACCCGAGGCCCCCGGAACCCCAACCAATCATACCAACCAATCCCAAAACACATTACGGACCTGCTAGAGGCCTCAAATCACATCAAACAACACTAAAATCATCAATCGACCTCCAATTCAAGCTTTATGAACTTTGAACTTTCCAACTTCTACTTCCGATGTTTACACCTATCAAATCATGTCCGATTAACCTCAAATTTTACACACAAGTCATATTTGACATTACGGATCTACTCCAACTTCCGGAATCAGATTCCGACCCCGATATCAAAAAGTCCACTCCCAGTCAAACTTCTCAAAAAAACTTCAAATTTCTATCTTTAGCCAAATGGCTTCAAAATGACCTATGGACCTCCGAATTCACTTCCGATCGCGCTCCTAACTCCAGAATCATCATACCGAGCTACACCCAGTCTCGGAATCCCAAACGGACATCGATAACGCTAAAATGCACTTTAAGCCAAACTTAAGAAATTTCTTCCAAAATGCTAACTTCCACAATAGGCGCCAAAACACTCCCGGGTCATCCAAAACCCAATCCGGGCATACGCCCAAGTCCGATATCATCATACGAACATGCTGGAACCTTCAGATCCCGATTCCGAGGTCGTTTACTCAAAGGTCCAATCGTAGTTCATTCTTTCAACTTTAAGCTTCTCAAATGAGAATTTTCATTTAAATTTAACTTCGATCTTCCTGAATTTAAATTCCGACCATGCGAACAAGTTACAATACCTGAAATGAAGTTGCTCATGGCCTCAGACCGCTGAACGACGCGCTAGGTCTCAAAACGACCAGTCGGGTCGTTACATTCTCTCCCACTTAAACATACGTTCGTCCTCGAACGTGCTGAGAACTACACTGGAGTGGTCTGAAATCATTGTTTAGCACCTCATGCACCTTCCCGTGCTACCACAACTTAGTTGAGCACATTAGCTCGATATGTTCTGAAGATACTCCCCTTTATTCAAGCAAATAGGCCTTAGAGCCCAATTCCAACATCTGGAATTCTATGTCAGGCCTGTTTCCAACATACGATCACTGTATCAATCACCATACGTTGTACTCAAACATGACTGCATAACTCTGCTGAATTCACACTTTGCATCACTTTACTCATAGGACCACAATAGCATTTCTGTTTGAATTAATCAAAATTCCACGAATTTGATGCTCCCATTGCACCTCATGACCTACATAGGTCTTACTCTAGCTATTACAATACTGCCACGACGGATGAAATGCTAAAATTCATAATCAACTATCGAGTCAACCAAACATCGAGTCTATACTTCTGGAAAGAAACATTACCACATTCTGAACCAAATAATGATCTTCGCTCTTTAATATACTTCATATAATCACATTACACGGATCCTAAATCCCACAATCTCATCTTACCCAGTACAAACTTCTCAGGCAATAAGCCACTCCGAATGCGATCACAAGTCTCATATGACGCCACAATGTGCCAATAGGCAACCAATACGAACACAACACAAACGGGAAATTGAACTCTAGAAGGAATTACCTAACCCCCGCACTAGTACGGACTTTCCTTAGAAGATAGGAAGCGAAACACACAAAACAAAAAAAATAACATATAGGGGACCAGAATCGACATCACACTGTTGCGGCGTGCAACCCGATCTAAATAACATACCCATGGCAGCGTGCCACCCGATCCACACATAGATCTCACATAAGGAGATTGCACTTCGAGCTAAATCTGCTCATTTCAATAAATAAAAATATCAAATTTTGATCGCAAGCACGCTAAGTGCATAATACCATCCCTGAGAAAACACATAGCGCTATAGGCTACAAAACTCAAGCACAATTGAGGTGCGATACAAGATCTAAATCTCAAGAGCCATCCTACTCACATAACATCATCGCAATGCGGAACCTCAACACATAGGAATTTACTAAGCCGTCTCACAACTCATACGACGCAATACATCATTACCTGGAATAGCTGATAACAAAATAACACCTCGACTCTTCCTCCACAGGGAACGCTCACTAAAACGAACACAACTGGCCTGATATAAAGCCCTGCTCACATATAAATCAATCCACTGATCTTAAGTCGATCTCTGATTGCACCAACATGGCTAATAACCTTTCAAAGGTCCATAGTAACTCCCTTTTCCTCATAACACATAAGAACAACCATCATAACCGAAGAAACCTCCTCAGTTCATAACCCAATAAACAAAGTGCCCTCCAGGCAAAAATTCTCAAATTTAGTGACATTACCACAATCCTCATGCTTGGTTTAAATCTTTACTCAATCGAGTGACTACATGTCACACTTATGCAATCTTCCCGTGGGAAACGCTCCCACAACCGCTCGAAATAAACAACGGGTCGGTCCGTACACCTGAACCACCGGCTGCACTAACACCGAAAAGCGATCCAGAATCCTTAACTAGGATGCAAAACCTCTTACACAACACATCGATCTCTGGTGACGCTGAGGGCAATACCAATTTACTCTAATCATTCAACCCCTTCCTTGCTCGTTCGAGCCCGTGACATCCTTGCCAACACTGAACTGCAACTTTGATCCTCACTTCGTATTTCCATGCTACTCACGGCACCTAACATGCCAACATACGATAGAACACAATTTTCATCGTAACTCCGAATTCATTAATATTTTCACATTTCATCATATAAGAACCTTTCACTAAACTCACTTCAGGAGAATCATAGCAATACACAGGTAATTTCCCATAGCCGTAGAATATGCAAATCTACAAGTAGTGGTCCAAGCCACCATAGCCCTTCCGAAATCCGCTTACACTTCACAAGCTACAACAGTAGAATGGTTTAGAATGTAATCAATTATGGCGGCCGACAAACCTCACACGTACCGCCACAAATCAAACGCATAACTCGATCACACTGAATGAATGGATCACAGACATTACAATATGCTAAGGGAACGAAGCCCATACGAAAATAATCAAATTATACCAAAAATTCCAAAATTGGTCCAACCCGACCCCCGGGCCCATGTCTCGGAATTTGATAAAATTAACATTAATGGAACCCTTATCTTTCCACGAGTTCATGCATATCAAAAGCACCAAAATCCAACCACAAACGACACCTCAAATCCCAAATCCTAGGTCTCCAATTACAAGCCCTAGTTCTTCAATATTTAGGCTTAAATTCCATGATTAAGTAGGTAGAAATCACATTATGATTGAGTATTAAGTCCATAAATCTTACCTCCAAGTGTTCCCCCTTGATTCCCTCTCAATCCCCTTCAAAAAGCTTCAAAAGCGCCCAAAAATGGAGGAATGTAGGCTCAAAATCGCGAAAATAGGTCTTTGAAACATTATCCTTCATTGCGAACGAGGTCAATGCCTCGCGTTCGCAAAGCACAAATTTGAGTTGACCAATTTTTCCTTCTTCGCGAATGCGGCTCCTCTCTCACGAACACGAAGGCTCAGCTTCACAGCCTATCGCGAATGCGGCTTCCCTATCGCAAACGCGTAGCTCAATGACCCTATCCCTTCGCGAAAGCGGGACCTCCTTTGCGAACGCGAAGGACAATCTTCCAACCTCACATCCTAACCCTTCACGAATGCGAGGGCACACTCGTGAACGTGAAGGCCAAAAGTCTGCAACACTCACAACAAATTTTTTGCAATTTTTCTAAACATAAAATGATCTGTTTAACCACCCGAAACTCACTCGAGGCCCTCGTGACCTCAACCAAACATGCCATCATATCCCATAACATCATTCAAACTTGTTCCAACCTTTGAAATACTCAAAACAACATCAAAACACAAAATTTGCATCAGATTCAAGCCTAAGAATTCTAAAAACTTCCATATTCCTTTGTCGATCAAAAAGTCTATCAAACCACGCTCGAATGACCTAAAATTTTGCACACACATCCCAAATGACACAACGGAACTACTGCAACTCCCGGAATTCCATTCTGAACTAGATATCAAAATCTCACCTATCAACCGGAAAATGCTAAAATTCCAATTTCGCCAATTCAAGCCTAAATCTACTCTGGACTTCCAAAACACATTCTGATCACACTCCTAAGTCCTAATTCATCTAACGGAGCTAACCAAATCATAAAAATTTCAATTTGAGATCATATACTAACAAGTCAAAACATGGTCAAAACTTTCAAATTTTAAGCTTCAAACTAAGAACTACTCTTCCAAATTCATTCTGATTACCCTAAAAACCAAAATCGGCTATTTACATAAGTCATAATACATCAAACGGGGCTATTCATGCCCGAGAACTGGCGAGCAAAGTGTAAAAGCTTAAAGCGACCGATCGGGTCGTTACATCCTCCCCCACTTAAACATACGTTCGTCCTCGAACGTGCCCAGAGTTGTTTCGAAATCCATCAAACCACTATGTAACCTTAGCATGCAATACCCGGGGGTGATCCCCTATCACCCTATCTCATATAGGTCTGATAACACAATGTAACTGAAATTTCGCAATCGAACCTAGCCCATAAATCTTAGAACCACACTTGCACTTCTGAAATCATGTACAAGATTAGAATCTCACATTTATACTCTGAATAAGCCCGAACAAGCTGTAACAAACCATACCTGCAACCTCAGATGCAATTGCATGATATACCACACAACTCTAACACTCGTAGTGATAACTTCTAATCACAGCAGTTCCTCCAAACAACCGAATATCGATAATATGCCTCTTATCCAATAAAGCATCATTACAACACTTACATATACTGCCAATGATAAATGAAACACGTAGAAAGTCATATGCATTCCTTAGGTAAACCATTTGTGAAGCCACTTCTCGTTTGGCAAGGACCATAGCAAATTTCTAAGCCGAACATCGACACTATCCTTCCAACATGTTGAAACCGAATCCGTTTGTATTCATTCTAGATCCCAACAATCTCATCTGATTCAACATAGCTACTTTGGTGACATGACACATCAATACAATCTAAATCCATAACTCGTGCAATCCACACACCAATAAGCAACAATCCGAACGCACTCAAATCATGAAAAATGACTCAAATGAAAAAGTTGTACTGCAAACTCACCGGTACCACCACAATACAATGCTGAGAACCCATCGCACGTTGTAGAACCAGGACACATGAATCTACCCCAAAGGGTCATACCTCCACATAGCTTCGCACCAATGTGCGACCTCATCCAAATACTGGTCCACATGAAACACCTCAAGTCACTATACTCAAATCGATAACGACGCACAATTTGATGTCTAGAACCAAGGCATATCATCATAACCACGGCGAAGCAATTGACATAATATTACATAAACCCGAAAGGACACAACCGATACGCCATCCGCCAAGCAATACCCAATACTTACCCTGCTCGAATTCTACTGAGAGACCCCAATAAAAATGCACCACATGTGCCTATAACCAGCGAGCCCCAACGCCTCGCAACATAGAAAGGTAACTTATAGATATTCCCAGATCTCTAATAAGCTTAAAAACAATCGAATCAACACATCCCTCCACAATACAACTCAGAGTCAACCAAGCCGACTCGACGTAGAACATACATCCATATTGGCCTACCAATGAATCCTTTATCAATGAGTTCCTGGAGCTGCTCCTTCAACTCCTTTAACTACGTCGGTGCTATACGATGCAATGCCCAGTACCAAATCAATACCGAAATCAACAACCATGTCCGATGACATGCCCGGAAGCAGGAAACACATCCGGAAAATCCCTCACCACCGGATCCGAATCAACAGTAGGAGTCTTTGCACTGACTTCCATCTCGAAGGCCAAATAATAAAGATAGCCCTTCCCAGCCATCCATTGGGTCTTCAAAAAATGAAACCACCCTACTGGGAACATAATCCGTCAAACCTCGCCACTCAATTTGTGACATTCCCGGCATAGCCAACGTCGTCGTCCTAGCGCAACCGCCCAGAATAACATGACACAGAGACCACCAGCCTAAACCCAATATCACATCAAAATCTAGCATACTAAGCAACAAGGATCCACTCGGGTCTCCAAACCTCCAATAGTTACCACACAAGACAGATATACGCGTTCCACAACCACGACCTAACCTGTTTATGAGAACTCCCAGTCTCCAAATCCATATAGCACACGAATCACCATATCCGATCCCTACTCCACTATCTGAATATACAACACACCTCTAATACTCAATCATCCCATGAGAGGTACTCCTATAATTCTTCTGTGCCACCAAGCAAACTCGAATATTAGCAGCCGATTAAACAAGAGAGTACTACAATACTAATGAAGTATCCTCAACTCAAACACATCACCCTCTCCAAAATGTAAACTCTTATCAAGCCATATCAGTTAGCAATAACATTTACCTAGCCATCAGAAACTGTCTAAGCTGCCAAAGAATTTGTGACCTTCCTTTCAAAACTGAACCGTGACCTTACACATGAGAAATCTTAATCCTACACAACATACCACATATGTCATACCATCCTAGAATAAACATGAGAACTTTATATCCATTCCGAGCCACAAGCAACTACGTACTCAACTAGACAAGAGCTTTCCATTGATCTCATCTCAAAGAAAATCATTACACATCCCATGCTCCTCACGCTCGTGGACGTATACATCTCTAACAGTGGTAGAAACCATTAAGAACTCTCCGACTTCCATTTGCACAAAACCAAATCGTTAGGACTGACTCTTTCTAACTCAACCAAGATACGCAAGCCATCAAAACCTAAGAGCATTGCCACGAAAAACCTGTAGAAACTCATTACCTCGTAAGTACCCAATGAACTAATCATAACCCTTACTATGCCGATTCGATCTACTTCCAAGCTGTCCTATTTATCTAAGTCCCCTCTGATTTACCTTTAACTTGATACTTCTTCTTGCTATAACACTACAATTCCTCAACCCAGACACACCACACGAGACACAAGCCTAAGACCACGCCGTCTAAGGTTCACAAGTCATTGAATACTCTCTTAAGTATTCCCAAATGCACCATATTCAAAATACTTACCCTAAAGAGACTTCCTGCGAATCAAAAGACATTACCTTCACCTTCCTGACACTGATAGATAGAATCCCATAAGTGATATAAAAAAGCCACAAGTCTTGACACCTTCCAATGCAAACCTTAGTTCATAACCAAATATACAACCCGAAAATCTCCCATCATAACATGTAAAATCTTGAACCCACTAGAACCATCCTCGACAGTCATCCACTATACTCAAACCTCAATTAGACAGATCAAATAAACCAAACAAATCGTGCCCCATTAGCACTCCAACACCACAGAACGTAACCTCACCTTAATGCAACCAAGCAACTTTATGTTCTATGCACCGTACACGCTTTACTCGTAACAACTCAAGTTACTCCGTGATTCTCATATACCCATAAAGTATAACATAACCTTTATTCAAATTTTCTTTACTCGAGCCATCCTCGGCCTCAGGCTCCGTCAGCCCTAACTGATTTACTAGTACGTCTCTAACTGGAACTAATATTGCGCATTACCGTGCAATCAACTAGTCAATAACAGAGTCCCCCACTCGGCTCAAAGCCATAAATTAAAGCACATAATAACTCATAATGCATATACTCTTTTACTGCCATAATACCATAGTGAGATTGAACTAAATTCTTCATAAGCTCGTGCAACACAGACCATCTAGTACTTCAAATCTTCTACAAATCTTGCATTCACTCTCGTAACAGTCAAGCCCACTCTCTTAAGCAATCAAAATTCAAATTGTAACGCACATATTCACTGGTAAAAGAGGTCTTCCCACAAACAACATAAGGATCACACAAACTTTAGAACACTTCGTAGAAGATAACCCACCTGCTTTGCCTCAAACTAACATCTCTTTATACCCTTCCACCGCTATAAATATTATGCAGTCACTTAATCTTCCTGAGTCTGAACTCATATCATAATGTGAAATCTACTTCGCTTCCCATCGAGGCAACATGAAAAGGTCATTCAATCACGCCTACAACTCGGGTCATACATCAAATCACAATGGAAATCAAGTACCGGATAGTTCTTACTACCCCCAAGCAGACCCTTCTCGTCTCATTCAAATCATTAGAACATATCTCGCAGTTACATCATACTCATCACATAGTCATCCAGCCATTATTTCCACTAATAGGGACACTACCGAACATATAAATTCAAAAAAAAAACACGTGCTCACATAATTAGCACCTCAGTGCTCAAGTTACAGGAAAAACCCAGCCTCAAGTCCTCCAGACTGGCCCAACATCATCACATAGAAATCACATCTCGTCCCTCGATCAGGAAATCACAAGCTGTTAATGCACAGCTGATATCGAGCGCTCTTGCGTGCATAGAAACGCATTGGAGGAATTCAAAGAGTTACATTTCAAGATGAATCAAGGACTCACGATAAGAATTCAAGAATGTGAAGTTTTTCCTAAAGATTCTGCAGCCTCCCGAGGATAAATACAGACGTCTTTATACCGATCTACGAGACTCTATCAAACCGGCTTATGACTTGCGAGACCTATGTAACCTAGGCTCTGATACCAACTTGTCACGACCCCAAATCCCTCGGTCGTGATGGCGCCTATCACAGTACTAGGCAAGCCAACCAAACATTTACCATAACGAACTCTTTTATAAAAATTAGTTTCTAATATCGAATAAGTTTCAAATTTATCATATGAAATAGATGAAATAAACAGAATATGTGGAATATCAGTACGTTTACCCAACACAGCCCTAGAATCTGGTGTCACTAGTCAAGAGACTCTAAATACAACCCAAATCTGACTGAATAATACAACATAAATTGGAATATGATAGAAATACTAAGATAGGAAGGAGGAAAGTAGGGCCTGCGAATGTCGTGCAGCTACCTTGCGATCTCCTGGTAAACTTTGAGAATGCTGGGAACTCTTAGTCCAATTCTTGGCCACTTGGATCTGCATACATGGTGCAAGGAGTAACATGAATACGCCAACTTAGTAAGTAAATACAGTAAATAAGGTCTGAATGCACACATTTAAAATCACATATCATGAAATCACAACAGAAATATCAAGTCAGAAATCTGCATTTTTGAATCCAAGTCTTTGAAACCATTTATTCTATCATTTTTCAAAAGAGGCCCAGTATAAAAGAATAGGAAAACAATATATGTCATAAAATAGGCCCCTCGGAGTAAAGCCCTTCTGCAAAAGTATTACTCAACGTAAAGCCCCTCGGGCAAGCCTCTCAGTCACTTGTGACTCATCTCTCGTCAGTCGGTACTCACTCTCAGCACTTAGTCTCAATAGATATCTCATAATAGTAATAATAGGAATAATGGCGTGTAGCCCGATCCAATATATATAGTAATAATTGCTGCGGCGTGCAGCCCGGCTAATATAAATAGTTGACTATGCTCACTGGGGGTGTGCAGACTCCGGAGGGGTTCCTTCATCCCAAGCGCCATATCGCTTCGGCGTGCAGACGGATCCATATAAATACCGCTGCGGAGTGTAGCGCGATCCATATATATATATAATCCTCACCATAAGGTCCTCAACCTTTCTCAGTCACTATCCTCACGGCCACTCGGGGCATCTCTGTGAAAATAAGAGAACTCAGCCCAAATAGTTTTCATAGTTAAGAAAATGAATAGTGAAATCAAGTTAAAAATTAGCAGGTAAAACATGACTGAGGATATGCTTTCAAACAAATAGAGTGAGGAAAATATTAAAAATTCCCTTAAGGGTCTCAACAGGTTGGCACAAGGCCCCAAACATGGCATACAACCCATAATGTGGTATCAATATCTAAAGCACATGATATCATAAGATTTTAAATCAAATATGCGGCTTAATAGTCGCTACGGGACGGACCAAGTCACAATCCCTACCGGTGCACGCCCACACGCTCGTCACCTAGCATGTGCGTCACCTCAGTTATCAAAACGATACGAATATCGGGGTTTTATACCCTCAGTTCCAGATTTACAATGGTTACTTACCTCAAACCAGATGAAATACTACTCCGCGATGCCTTTGCCTCTCCCCTCGGCCTCAACTCGCGTCGAGTCTACCCAAAATCAGAATGATAACATTAAAATATGCTAAGGGAACGAAGCCCATGCTAAAATAATCAAATTATACAAAAAATTTCGAAATTACTCCAACCCGACCCCCCGGGCCTATGTCTCAGAATTCGATAAAATTAACATCAATGGAATCCTTATCTTCCCACGAGTTCATGCATATCAAAAGCACCAAAATCCAACGACAAACGACCCCTCAAATCCTAAATTCTAGGTCTCCAATTATAAGCCCTAGTTCTTCAATATTTAGGCTTAAATTCTACAAACTTCATGATTAATTAGGTAGAAATCACATTAGGATTGAGTATTAAATCTATAAATCTTACTTCCAAGTGTTCCCCCTTGATTCCCTCTTCTATCCTCTTAAAAAAACTTCAAAATCGCCTAAAAATGGAGGAACTTAGGCTCAAAATCGCGAAAATGGGTCTTTTAAACATTCTGCCCAGCATTTAAAAATCCTTCATCGCGAAGCATAGATTTGAATTTACCCAAATTTTCCTTCTTCACGAACACGGCTCCCCTCTCGCGAACGCGAAGGCTCAGCTTCCCAGCCCATCGCGAAAGCGGCTTCCCTCTCGCGAACAAGTAGCTCAATGACCCCAGTCCTTCGTGAACACGGGACCTCCTTCGTGAACGTGAAGGCCAATCTTCCAACCTCACATCCTAACACTTATTGAACGCGAGGGCCCACTCGCGAACGCGAAGGCCAAACGTTTTCAACACTCACAGCAGATTTTATACAATTTTTCTCAAATAATAATCCGTTTAACTACCCGAAACTCATCTGAGGCCCTAGGGACCTCAACCAAACATGACAACATATCTCATAACATCATTCAAACTTGTTCCAACCGCCAGAATGCTCAAAACAACATCAAAACACCAAATTTGCATCGGATTCAAGCCTAGGAATTCTAAAAACTTTCGAATTCCGCTTTCGATCAAAAAGTCTATCAAACCACGTCCGAATGATATGAAATTTTGCACACACATCCCAGAGACACAACTGACCTACTTCTACTCCTAGATTTCATTCCGACCCCGATATCAAAATCTCACCTATCAACCGGAAAACGCCAAAATTCAAATTTCACCAATTCAAGCCTAAATCTACTCCGGACTTCTAAAATACATTCCGATCATGCTCCTAAGTCCCAAATCATCTAACGGAGAAACCAAATCATAAAATTTCTGATCCGAGATCATATACTAATAAGTCAAAACCCGATCAAACCTTTCAAATTTTAAGCTTTAAACTGAGAACTGCTTTTCCAAATTCATTTCGATTACCCCAAAAACCAAAATCGGCGATTTATATAAGTCATAATAAATCAAATGGGGATAGTCATGCCCGATAACTGACGAGTAAAAAAACTCAAAACGACCGGTCGGGTGGTTACATGTATTTTAAGAAATCGAGTTGTAATCGAAGTGTCACAAACAATTAGTGAGTTAGAGTGAGTATTTGCTTTACCGGTTGGAGTAACGTGTAAATCAAGTAGTTGTAGTAGGAGTATTGGAGAGTATTGAGTTACAGTCTTGTAACCGATACATTTGGCTCATTGTTCTAGTGGAGTTGAAGTTGAAACTCCCACACAACAGGTCATGATTTTTGCACCTTTTAAGCCCGATATTTTTCACATAAAAAATTGTTGTTTTTTACTTTACTCCTTATTTTACTTCACGTTTAATGAGTAAGGTAAAGAACCAAGTTCTTTAGTAATTCATAAGGGCGCTCAAACTAACAATTAGTATCAGAGCAGGTTCTTTCACACACATGGCTAACACCTATAGAGATCTTGGAAGCAAAATGAGTGCTCAACCCAGAAATAATGAAGGAAAATAAACTACCAGACCACCCCTATTCAATGAAAAATATTATAGTTGGCGGAAAGCGAATGGAAGATTTCTTGACAGCTAAAGACTATAAACTATGGACCATAGTGAACCAAGGTCCATTAAATCCTACTAAACAAAATGCGCAAAATAAAATAGTTCCTAAGGACCCCTCTGAATTTGTGGCAGAAGATTTCAGAATGATGGAGAAGAATGCAAAGGCTAAGAAAATCGTTATATGTGGACTTGGTCCTGAAGAGTACAACAGATATCTGGTTGCTCCAATGCAAAGGAGATCTGAATTGCGCTCCAAACTGTCCATAAAGGAATAAACCAAGTGAAGAGATTAAGGATATAATTACTTATGAGAAACTATGAGTTCTTTTTCATGAAGGAGTCTGAGCCCATAAGAAGATGATGACTAGGTTTACCATAATAACTAATGAACTGAAGTCATCGGGAAAGGTGTTCACCTCATAAGAGTTGGTTAGCAAAGTTATAAGGATCTTTCCAGCTTCATGGGAATCAAAAGTCATAGCTATTCAGGAAGCCAAGGAGCTGGATAAGATCTCCCTTGATGAGTTGGTTCGAAACTTAAAAACTCATGAAATGAGAAAGATAGAACTGCATAAGGAAGAACCAAAGAGGGATAAGGCCTTGGTCCTTAAGGCGTCTGAGGAAGATGAATCTGATAGTGATGATCCCGACCTAGGGATGTTTGCTCTCCCATTCCACACACAAATGTGCCACCCTCCAGCACCTACCCTGTTTTGGCTGTTGGATGGTTCATTCCCTTCACAATATCCAGTATCCACCCCTTGTATATATAATATTGTTGATCATATCAAATGTCTATCCAAAAATACCATAATAAATTACATACAAGTACTAAAACAAGTTTTGTTTTTCACAAGGCAAACAAATAAGAAATGGTGTAGCCTCATGTCATCTTGACAACATTTCCAGCACACGGACACAGTAATCTAGCACTACAATTTGCCAAAAATCTTGTTAGGATGGGCATAGAAGTGACATTTTCAACAAGCATTTACTCCCAAAACCGTATGATGAAAAATCCATTGTTAATACGCCAAAGGTGTAACGACCCGAATGGTCATTTTATATTTTGGAACCTTGTTCCTTTAAATAAAACTTCCCGCACTTGCTTTAACTAAATTATGACTTGTGGGGACGGGTGGTTCGGAAGTTGGAAGAGTTTTGAGTAAGAATAAGTCCAATTGCTTCTTCAAGTTTCTCTAAAAAGGCCAAGTTTGACTTCGGTCAACTTTTTGGGAAACGGACCCAGATTCGTGATTTGACAATCTCGGAGGATCCGTGAGAAAATATGGGACCTGAGCGTATGCCTAGAATCGAATTCTGAGGTCCCTAGTCCGAGTAATGAATTTTTCTATGAAATTGTTAAACTGAAGTTTTAAAGATTTAAATAAACTAAGAAATCATTGTTTTCCTAGGTACCGGGCTCGGATTTTGATTTCGAAGCTTGGTACATGTTTGCAATATCAGTTAAGACCTACCCGTAAAATTTGGTGTCAATCCGAGTAGTTTAGGGGTATTTTGACCCGTTGGAGGAAAATTAAGAACTTGAAGTTCAATGATTTGAAATATTGGGTTTTGGGGTTTGATTCCTCAATTTAGCATTGTTTTGAGTGTTTTGAGGGTTCGAGTAGGTCCGCCTCGTGATTTCAGACTTGTCGGTATGTTCGAGCGGGGCTCGGGAGCCCCGAGCGTCAAATGGTCGAGGTTCGAGTGAAGTTGGAAACTTAGAAAAGGACTGAGATTTGCTGCTTCCGTCATAACCGCATATGCGGTTCTTGGACCGCAGATGCGGTCGACTGATCGCAGAAGCGAAAAGGGGTCAGGCTCTGGGAAATTGCAGAAGCGGCCCATGGACCGCAGAAGCGGTTCTGCTCCTGCGACCCCTAGACTGCAGAAGCAGTCCGGCCCAATCTTCCGAGTTCCGTAGAAGCGGCTCTCGTTTCGTAGATGCGGGACCGCAGAAGCGGTCCCCTTAGCCGCAGAAGCGAAAATCGCTAGTAGTGGACTTCATTTAATTCGAGCTCAAGCTCATTTATTCCACACTTCTCACAACACTTAGGCGATTTGGGGGCTTCCAAAGAGAGGGTTTCGCCATAGCTTCACAAGGTAAGTAATCTCCACCCACCTTAGTCTAAATACATGTTAATTAAGTAGAGACCTAGGGTTTTAATATCAAGGAGGGTTTTAATAAAACTAAGATTTAACCGCGTAATTTGCCATGTAATGAGCTAGAAATTATATATTTGTGATCCTTAGGTGATAGAGAACAACATCCTTCGAAAAATCTCGGAATCCGGGCACATGGACCCGGGGTCAAAAATTAGGAAACTTGTGGGAAAGGTTGGGAAACCACTTAAATAGTTAGAATTCAACCTTGTAAGCCTTTATTGACTAGTTCTTACTTCGTTTGATTAGTTTGGGATTGTTCGGCTTCGAATTAAGGACTTAGGCTCGTTCTTGGAAATTGAAAGTGCACTTTGGAGCGAGGTGAGTCTCCTTTCTAACCTTTTAAGAGGGAATTGTCCCCATAAGATTATAAATGAGTAATTGTTGTTAAATGTGGGGGCTACGTACGTACTAGGTGACGAGAGTCCGTGCGTAGCTACTATAATAATAATTGTTTGGGTAGTTTAGGACCCACATCATGTCTAATTGGGAAATATTTCTTATTTTAAATTACCAATATGATTATTTATGATTTGCTAGAGACTTGAGGAAATGAAAAGTGAGTATGAGCTTGTTGAGCCTTGGTAGGAATTTCCTTGTATATAATTGAGCCTTATGTGCATTATTCATATTTTTCTTGATGATTATGGATTGGGACGATCGTCTCGGTGAGAATAGATGCATTTATGGTTCGGGCCGCTCGACCCTCGGCAGTGCACAATTTACTTTCGGTTGGAGCGGGCTGTCGACCTCGGCATGATTGCGCATGATTTGTATGCTTACATCTAGACATGACATGATCACTTGTTTAATAGGAAAAAGGGAAAAAATGGTAATTGAATTATGGCCAAGAACACGAACATGACTTATCTTTTAAACTTGTATTATTGAAGAGCTTTATGTTGTATATCTCACATTATTATCATATTATCTTGACCTTAGTAAGTATCAAGTCGACCTCTCGTCTCTACTTCTTCGAGATTAAACGGGATACTTACTGGGTACATGTTGTCTATATACTCATGCTACGCTTCTGTACTTAAATGTACATGATTTGAGGCAGGTGGATCTGGACACTACTCTGATGCGCATCAGTGAGCACCCTTGGGACTTCTACGGTGAGCTGCTTCCCTTTTCATGCCGATCCGCAACCAAGGAAGTCTCTCCTTGTATTTTTATTTTCTGTCTATCCTGATTCAGACAATAGGATAGTATATTATTCTTTTGTGTATATTCTACTAGTTGCACGTAGCTTGTGACACCAGGTTTTGGCACACACAGTAGTAGACATTTATTTTGGATTGTATAATTATCTTTATACATTATTGATCATCACTGGTTTTTAACTTTAGAATTGGAAAATCCATTATAGTTATTTTTGGCAAAGGTAAAATGAGAACTTAAATATACTTCCGCGTTGGCAGGCCTGACAAATAATGTTGGGCGCCATCATGATCTATTATGGAAAATGGATCGTGACAAAAGGGGCTGAATTTTGTTCCATTTTCTGATGGTTTTGATCATTCAAAAGATCCTGTATTTTACATGTCACAACTTCGTAAATGTGAAAGTGAAACTGTGAAAAACATTGTTCTCACTTGCTTTGGAAATGGCCGTCCTATAACTTGCGTTCTTTACTCCATTTTTCTTCCTTGGGCGTAGAGGTAATGTTTAAGCGTGTAACTATCTCTTTTTAAAGCTTAGAATACTAAGAGCATGTTTGGAAAGTCACCTAGGAATTGAATTTGGGTGTAATTATACAGTTTGACATGTTTGTTTGGTCAAGTAATTACTTGGTCAGCATAGAATTGGGTGTAATTGGAGGAATGTAATTACACTCTCCAATTCCCAGGGGGAGGTGAGAATTGGTGGTAATTACACTGTGTAATTACAAGGTTTTTTTTTTCTTTCCTTTTTATTTTTATTTGAATTTATTTTCTTTATAACTTTTTATTTCTATTATTTTAATTTTTTAAATTTTATTTTTACTTTTTAATTTTTTTTAAAATTTTAAAATATATTTTTCTTTGTACATTATTTATCTTTTATTCTCTTCCTTTATTTCTTGTTATTTCATGTAATTGCTTATATTTTATTTTTGTTTCTTCTATAATTCTTTTTTTTAAATTACACCTCCTAATATTATAAATAATGAGTCATTTACAAACTTGTCATATAATGAGTGTGTAATTAAAGTAGAATTTCATTGTTGAATGTGGTTATAAACTTATTATGTTTCCTAATCTAAAATTATAGTGGAACTTACTATTATTATGTTGGAATTTAACATATGCTAAATAATTTTTTTTTGAATTTTGAAATTGTGTTATTTCATAGTTCTAATTACTTGTTTTTGTAGTATTGGCTCACGTCGCATGTTGTTCATTTTTTAGTTAGAATTGATAGATCAGTTTTGTCAAATATTTGAATAATGTTATGACATTATATTTATAAATATTAATTTAGTTTATCAAATATGAATTCCATGATGTTCCTACAAAAAACGTATATTTTTTATTTTTGTACGTATCTAAACTAAATATTATTAATTTAAAAATATATAGATAAGTTATTTTTACAATATTAGTTATAAATATATGATTACTTATTAATGTATATTCACAAAAAATATACATCTTAAATACCAAATATAATATCATTTATACTTATAAAAATTTATAGGCATATAATTAATATATTAACTTTTAAGTTTTGATAATTACTAAATTTAAAATTTAATCTAACTGTGTAATTACACTTGTACAACCAAACAGTAAACTTGTAATTATACTGTAATTACACTATGACAAACAAGCATGTCGTCGTAATTACACAACTGAGTAATTACTAGGCTGTGTAATTACTACCCTAGTAATTACACCAATTCCAATTACAGGGGTGGCTTTCCAAACAGACTCTAAATAAAATATATTTTTAATTATTTAATTATATTATGTCTCAACACGCCCTCATGTATGGGCGTCTAGTTTTTACGCTATTAAAGAGCATATTTTTAATTATTGGCCCTAATTCTTTTTCATCTGGAAAACACGAAGAAATTATTACCCAAGGAGAAGAATATGACTCTTTACCAGTATCATTACCTCTCGGTGGGAAGTAATGGAACTTAGATCACGATTTGAACCTAGTTTTTAATGTTTTTCCTTAAGGAAAGTCTCGGATAATGACTTATTTCAAAAGACTTTTGAAGGAGTGAAACATCAGGCAGAACATATACGTGAGTTCTTAACTTTTTGGTGCGGGTGGAGGGTTTATTTTTCTTTTTGAATAATATTGAGATTGGGACCGAGGATCTCTTGCCTGCTAAAATTTATATGTTGAAGTGTATTATCATCTCGTACAAAAGTGTAAACTATTAGCAAGAATATATTATATTATATCTTAACAGGTCGCACGTGAAGGTAACATCCCTTCTGCTTCTCTTTGGAGTCGACCAGCTACAATATTGGACATATATTATTTTAACTTTCATGGTTATGAAAAATCCATTGTTAATGAATCCAATGATCCAAATTGGTCAATTCAACTTCCGGAGCTTCCACAACAGAAAACTCAAGATCTTCCTTCATTTTTACTTCCCTCAAGTCCAAAAGGAAGTCTTCGTGTTACACTCCCTCCTTTTAAAGAATTAATAGACATATTAGATGTTGAAATCAACCCTAAGATTCTTGTGAATACATTTGACGAATTAGAGCCTGAGGCACTCAAAGTTATAGAAAATTACAAGTTTTATGGAATTGGGCTATTGATTCCTTCTGGTTTCTTGAATGGATATGACCCTTTGGATTCTTCTTTTAGTGCTGATCTTTTTGAGAAATCAAATGATTATACGGAATGGTTAAACTCAAAGCCAAATTCATCAGTTGTTTATGTATCATTTGGAGTCTAATGAATCCATCAATAAGTCAAATGGAGGAGATATCAAAAGGGTTAATAGATATAGGGAGGGCATTATGGGTGGTAAAAGAAAATGGAAAAGGCAAAGAAGACTAGAAAAAATTTAATTTGGTTGTATTGAAGAGTTGGAAAAAATAGGAAAAATAGTATCATGGTGATCCCAACTTGATGTGTTAAAACATTCTATCTTTGGGATGTTTTGTTTCACACTGTGAATGGAATTCGGCGCTAGAGAACTTAGCTTTTGGAGTGCCGATCGTCGCATTTCCTCAATGGACTGATCAAATGACAAATGCTAAACAAATTGAAGAAGTGTGGAAAAGTGGAGTTAAAGTGAATGTGAATGAAGATGGTGTTGTTGAAAGTGACGAAATGAAAAGATGTATTGAATTGGTAATGAATGGAGGAGAAAAAGGGGTAGAATTAAGAAAGAATGCTAAGAAATGGAAGAATATAAAGGCTTTTATCGATGAGGTTGCTAAAGGTTATGAATATGCTTTAAAACTTAGTCTTAAATCTATGAAACTTTTTTTTCTCTTTTTTTGAGTCCTTCTCTTGTTCCTTTTAATTTATTGAGAATAAAATAATCATAGCTTTCGTGTATCTTTAAGAAGTAACCTCTCTATAAGTACAAGATATGGTAAGGTCTTAGTAAGTATTATCCTCCCCGACCCCATTTATAAGATAACACTAGATATATCATTATTGTCGTTGTAATAAAATGAACATAGCTTAGTGTTCTTGGTATCTCTATCTTACCAAGTGCAAGATTTTACTTAGTTTCTGCTTTTAAGTGTACTTAATAAAATCCAAGTTGAGAAAGCACAAAAAGATCAATGACAAGTTATAGTCCATTTTGTGAGTGGCACAACTCATATACTGGGGAGATTTTGGTTTTATAATCCATTACATATGTTATTATAGTTATATGATATTATTCACTGTATTGGAAAAAAATTGAATTTATATTAAAGATGACATGACATGACACGTAGATTGGTCAAAAAGTCAACAGGCAATAATTGAGAGATACGAGAAGAAGAACTCAAAATAGGCACAGGGTGCAAATTAGATACGTGTCCCGTACCTAAATGAAGCATTTAGGTCTAGGTATTCTTAAGGATTCAAAAGATAAGAATCTGGTGACGAAGGATACAGGAAGAGGAAGTTAAACAGGCGAGAAGCAGTTTAGACACGAGTCCCATACCAATTCGAATCATTTAGAGCCAACGGATCAAAAGATATTGAAGACATGGATCTGAAGTCAAAAAGGAGTCCAAATTCAGTATTAAGTACCTGATACGTTGTAAAATTGGTATTTAATAGGAATGATTGTGTAACGGCTTATTTAATGTCATTTATTGCTCATAATTGTCTCATTAAATGTCCGTTATTATTCTTATTTATAATAAGGAATTGAGCCGTTACTCCTGATTAGCTATAAAAGGAGGAGGTCTCATCATTTGAAGGGACACGAAATATCATCTCCATCATATTGAAATTAGAATTTCTTTACTGTTGATTCTTATTCTAAGAAAGCTTATTATACTTTATGGTCTCTTGATTACCAGTAACCCGATTTCTTATTTTAAATTCTAGTTTTGACCAAATTATCATTTTTTGGTTAAACAAATTGGTTCCGTTACCGGGAATCTGATAATCTATTCTTTCTGAAGTTATACTCTACCAAT
>MU680821.1:26017-39686 GCA_026770625.1 Nicotiana glauca | reverse complement strand
AAAATCCGCCCCAATAAGGCCCAATACCCGCATACCCGGTTCAATCAGCCTCGTTACACCCTAAACGACCCCGTTTTAACTTAGGAGGGTGATCTGAGCCGTTGGATTCCAATGATCCAACGGCTTACATTATTTGGCCAATTTTAATATACCAAAGACCCCCTAACCTAGTTCCCCATTTCATTCCCCCCCCCCAAACCCGTTCGTCTTCCCCAAATCCCTCCCCTGAAACCTTAGCCGCCGCCCCCGCCCTTCTACCTGAAACCCGGCGGCAAGACGCCGCCGGCCACCCAAACCAACACCCCTAAGCCTCCTAACGCCCCTGAACACGAATCCCTTATCTGTCAACCTCTAATCATACCAGGCCGTCTCGAATCGTCAATCGAATGTTCAAGCAAAACCCTAAAACTACCCAACCAGTCCCAAGTTCACACCCCAGCTCCATCTGACCTCCCTCATCCCAAATCACACCCCAGTTTTGTTTGAATCCCATTAGAACTTGTCGAATCATAAATCGACTGAAGAACCCTAGGAAATCCAAATATTAAACCTTTTCAAATTAATTAAAGATTTGGGGTCTAATAGACCTTAATCGGAGTATTTTCAGTTGAAAAACACTTCGAATAAGGTCTGTTCGACCTCAAAATAACCGAAGTCTGACATTGGAGCCTGGGTCATTCCGAGTTCTAAACCCTAGAGGTAATTTTCCCTTTCATTTTTTTCTGTTTGTGTTTTACTAATATTTGGTTACGTGTCTAATTTATCTCATTGGATTTTTTTTTAATTTATCTTTGAAATTTATTCTGTCCGTCTTCAAATGACCTTTTGTTTGGTCGATTTTCTATGTTTGTTAATTGTATGTGTTATAGACCATATATTCGATTCGATTAACATCATTGAGCATGTTAGTTCACTTTGGTCCCCTGTTTTGCCTAAAGCCACTGAATTCATTTGGTGGCCTGTTTGTTTATTGTGTGTTTGTTGTCTGCTATGACTCATATAGTCGATTGATTAAATGTCGTCAATTAGTTTATTGTATTTGAATACTTGAATCACATAATGATAGTTTCATTTTTCCAGTATGTTTGTCATCTTGTCTAACTACCCCTGTTTTTGCACATTGGATCACCTGCTTTGCTTCAACTCTTTATGAATTACTGCCTAAATTTGACTAGGATTAGTTATAACTGTATGGTTGTTTAATAGCTAATGATCAGTGTTAGTTAAATCTAGAGGGGTCTATATACTGACTATTAAGAATTAGGGCATAACAGTAGTCTTCGGGGGAATTAAGGATAGGGTAGTAAGAACAGTAGGGTTCCAGGGTCAATTTGGGGATAGAAAAATGGGAAAATGTTTTGAAATTAGTGGCCTGTCAGAGGATACTTAATTAAATATTGAACCAGTAGCTGTTTAAAAAAGATAGTGGAATATGAATTGCAATGGTATGGGGAACTAGAATATTGCAATGAGCCCATAACAATAAGACTTAAAAGGATGAAACAGTAAGTAGTGGGGATTTCAGGAGGGGAGATGGGTGGATTTTCTTAATAGTTTTTGGATGTGTTAAACAGGCTGGAGGAGGGGATCTGGGGGTTATATAAGAAGACTGGAGGGATTTTTTTGAGGAGGGGGGCTTTTTGAACAATTTGAAAGAAGAGTTCATAGAAAGAGTTGAGGTTGAATTTAAAAAAAATAGACTAAAGTTCCTAGTCTCAGGCAGTCATTTTGGAGAGTTTTGAGGGCTGGAAAGAATAGCTACTGTTTCATTGCCTCACTTAGGATCTGAAATAGTTATAACCCTTCTTCTTTTCTTCCTACTTCTGTTCTATACTAGAAGTTAAAACATTTGGAATCGTTTGTAGGTTTGGATCTGTTAGTTTGAATCAAAACTCCATACCAATTGGTTTGGCCAAGGCTGTGTTTTGGTTTGTTTTGGTTTCTACTGGTTTCACACTATTCCTGGGTTGTTTGAATTGAGCTCTGGGCTGTTGGTCGATTTGTACCTGTTATTTCTGCTGGTATATTGCTGCCAAATCTGTCGCCGCTGACTTCTTTTTATTCTTGTTCTGTTCTCAAATCCATGTACACATTCGAATCATGTATGGCTATAGCTTGGATATTGAAACGATGCAATGAAATCTGCAATCCTCTTGTCTCTTGAAGTTTATATATTCAAATTGTCTTAGTAGCATAGCTAGGAGATAGTTTGTATTAGATTCTTTCCAATCGTATTTACTTTTAGGGACTTGAATTAGTTGGGACTGTTTTTAGACTTTAAATTCCAGGTTATGTAGCAAGGGTCTCATCATAGTTGTATACGTATTTTTTAGTTAGTATCTTACAAGTAATAAAAACACAGCTCTGAAATGATTTAAATGGCGGTGTCTATGACAACAGTGGGTTTCAAGTTGCATGTATAATCCAAACAGCTTTGCATCACATTAGTTAATCAACAATTTGGATGACCTGTTGTAGTCGCTTTAGAATCAGATATGAATGAAGTGCAAATTAAGGCTATTAATTTGTTCACGTTAGTGTCATAAAATAATCAGGCCTGTTCGGATCAATAATATTAGTTGAAAGCGCTCAATTCAAGGTTTAGCAACAATATAAGCTTGGGCCTTGAGTTAGGTAGCGGGTTCAAATAAAAAGGCTCTTCCTTTTGTTTGAACCCGAACTTGAACTTGAAGCCCGATTTTATAACATTAAGTAATTAGGACCTTTTATTTATTTCTTTTAAAGACAATAAAAAAATAGAAAAATTATAGTCGCTTAGGATATCCTTAAAATAAAAAATGAGACGAGCCTCGCCAAATGAAACGCACAAATTGCGGGGGCCCTCAATAAATGTATATATTAAAATATTTAGATTTCGGGATAGGCTGTTTAGCGAATTTCATGGCCTTCCCCAAAATAATAATGCGCTAGTCACTTTAGACGCGCCTTTTAATAACTTACTTTCTTAAACTCGGGTGCACATTTATGTGACCCAAATCCAAATCTCAACGGAGTCGAAACATGTCCACAACCACGGGTGCATTGATGTGACATGGTTCGAGATGCGTTTTCACGACGTTGCAATTCTCATTAAAAAAATAATAATAATAAATAAAAGCGGTTAAAGTTAAAATTTGCACATAGGTTCATAATTGTTAAAATCAGATAATTTAAGCCAAATATAACAGTTGAGCGACCGTGCTAGAACCACGAAACTCGGGAATGCCTAACACCTTCTCCCGAGTTAACAGAATTTCTTATCCGAATTTCTGGTTCGCGGACTATAATATAGAGTCAATCTTTTCCTCGATTCGGGATTCAAACCGGTGACTTGGAACATCATAAATCTCCCAAGTGGCGACTCTGAATCTCTTAATAAACGAATCCCGTCACGATTGTCCTTTAATTGGAAAAAAACTCCTTACTCCTCTTGCGCCCTTGCGGGTGCTGGAAAAAGGAGGTGTGACAAATAGTGTAGTTCCCAAGTCTTTGTCTATAAATAGGATCTCAGGCCCCCTTTTACACTTTTCGCTCTTTGCATTCTCACACAATATTGAGTACTGTTCACTTACGCACTAATTTGCACAACACAAGAACTGAGCTTCATCTGTATTGCATCTCACTTCTGGTAATTCAAATCTATCCTTAATCTTCAATTTTGTTTTTGTTTTCTCTTAATTTGATAGTTCTTACTTCTTCTTCCTCTTTTTTCTTTCAATTTTTAACTTAGGGTTCTATAATGTTAATTATACTAGGTTTTAATTAGTAAGAAATAGTGATTAACTACCTAGTGGGTTGATAATATGTTGATTATTGCTAAATGCATAAAAACCTAGAAACCCTAGGTCAATGTTGTTTGGTTTTGCCTATCGCGACCGCAGTTTATTTTTTGCGGTCCGCGTTGCCTCTCTGCGAGATGTGTTTTTCCGCAGTTCGTGATGGTGTACTTCGGAGAGGTACATTTGAAGGACCGCAGTTGCGGTTGATTTTATGCGGTCCTCGGTGCCTTACCCCGGCCACGCATCATTTTTTGCGGTCCGCGGTGAATCTGAATCAGAGGCTGGGTAGTCTGAATCCCACCCCACCGCGGTCGCGGAGCAATTTTTAGCGGTCCGCGGTGGGATCTTTGCGGTCGTGATGCATTTTCTGTGGTCAACTGTTTCCATTCATACTCTTCACTACTTCTTATGGAATTGATATTAACAAACATTAACTTAATTCTCCTTGCAGACAATGGTTAAATCAAGAGGAGGTGGTGACAAACAGAAATGGAGAGGGTAGTCCTCCTAGGGTAGGGGACGAGGAATGATAAAATTGATCTCACGGGTTCGGAAAGCAATTGGGGAAACTAAAAAACTAATAAAAGTTACAGATAAAGCTGCTTCCCATTTTGAGGGAAGTGAGTATGTCCCCTTCCGGGAGGCATCTGAGTCTGATTCAGTGCCGGAGTATGTACCTTACTTCCCGGAGAGGCTTAGTTTGAGAGATTTACCTACACTTCCAGACTCTCCTACTACTCGTGCTTCAATTCAAGTTTCTTCTGAGTCGTCTGAGGGATCATCTGAGATCAGTGATAGTGCATTCTCTACTTCACCTACAACTTCGTCACCTGTCGAGGATCTCGCCAATGATGAGGTACCAGATGAAGAAGAAGGGGGAGAACCCCAAACGGGGGGTGTGGAAAGAACTAGAAACCTAGAGGCTTGGCAAAGGAGATTTGTTAGTGATGTTGTATACCACAAGTTCCAAGAGTGGTGGCCTCAGAGGAAATTTATTCTTGAGCGACAATTCGTTGAGAGAGACCTTCTGCCTCAGAACCTTAATGTGAAGAGGCAATTTAGAGAGCGATCGGACTGGGATTATTTTACAAGCAAAGTCTGGGATGCAAACGAGCACTTAGTCAAGGAGTTCTACACAAATGTCGCCCACATACAAAAGGGCACTAAAGTGACTAAGGTGCGGAACTTGAAGGTTCGGCTTGATGAAAAGACTATAAATGACTACCTGGGCTTCGTTGAGAAAGATGAATCACTGTACTTGGAGAAATTGGCACTTGATGAGGCACCCCGTCTATGGTTAGCGTCATATTTGGCTTTCACGGGCACCACACCAGCATGGTTGACATCAAGAGTTGAGGAAAACTCTGAATTTTGAGGCAAAGGGGTAGGAAACTTTTGTATGCAGCAGGCTGGACCCCACAACCTATGAAAACTCTATGCCGATCTCCTGGGCGATATTGGCAGCTTCTATTATAGCGGGGTTCCCGATCAATATCTGGAATGTTATGTATAGGGTGATCACTAGGGTGATCAATGAGGGTCACATATCATACCCCTTCCCAAATTTTCTTACAATGTATTTGGAGGACCAGGAGGTAGAGAAAAGGAAGTTTGACGTGAAGGTGAAACCCTTGCCCTTTTCATGGTACAACCTCAAGGCTGATGACAACCCCAAAGCCAAAGATCCTAAAGGAAAATCCACCACTTTTACTAGCTAGTCTGAAGAGCCAGTAGTAGTAGTCACTTCTTCTCAGCCCCCCACAGCCACACTAGATATTGCCTCCGGACTATCTACTTACACTGATCTAGATATTCCATCATCCTCAGCCTACCCATTGACTACCTACCGATTGAGCCAAACACTTGTTAATATCAACAACTTGAAAGACCCAGACTATGAAGTGCATCTCCCAGGGGTGAAACCTTTAACCTAAAATTAGGAAGTGCGTCTTCTAGATTTGAGATTGAACTTGAGGATAACTATAAACAAAGCTTAACTTAAATAAAAATTGACCCTATTCTCCAGGAGGGACCCCTGAACTTAAGAAAAACTAAGACCAACATCTTAATGAAACTAAAATCTGACCCTATTCTCCAGGTGGGACCCTTGATCTAAAGGAATGCTAAAGATTAACAACTTAAGAAAAATTAAAAACTGACCCTATTCTTCATGCGGGACCCCTGATCTTAAGAAAAATAAAGACTATCAACTTAAGAAAATTAAAACCGGCCCTATTTTCCAAGCGGGACCCTTGAACATAAGAAAACTAAATATTCTTCTCAACTAGCGGGATGTCTAAGAGGCATGTTTCTTCTCAACTTTGGCAAATTCTTGGGAGATGATGATCTCTTCAACTAGGGGGATGCCTAGGAGGTAAAAAAATATTCTCAAACAACCTTTGTGCTGACAAAATTGGCATGACACTTTAAAGGTTCAAGCTTCCAAGCATTGATTTGGACACAGTCTTCGTCCCTGTTTCAAACAAAGAAAACTTGTGAGTTTAAACATGGTGGTTGGTTTGTGGCCTTGATTTTTAGGGCGATTGCTCCTTCACTTCCAATGATAACTTTGATTTCAACTTGAAATACCTTGCTTGTTTATTGACTAACCAGTTTCTCTGTCAACCCTTATCAATGAAAACACCCCTGATCCTTTCAAACTCCAAATCCCTCTATATGGTGCATTGTGCTCATGAATTGACGTATACCAAACCTTTGCATTTCAGATGAAACCCAAAGCACGTTATTTTTACTAACTCAGTGCGCATACTGTTCTTTCCTGATTTATGCTACTTTGATGTGCTAGACAGATTCTGTTTTGGGCTATTGGAAAGTTGGTAACAAATTTTGATGTCATTTTTCACTTGTTCTAACCAAACAAACTCATGAAGAGGAAGTAAACAAAACAAAAGGAACAGAGTAAGGGACAATGGAAAGTGATGATACCTAACAAGAAAATTACAAAGTAGAAACTTATGAGATGTGGATACCAACTCTAATGACCATGACATGCACTTTTGGATTAAGTGGAATAATTTGTCAAGCAAGTATAATTTTCAAATCTTGTTGTAACTCTTTGCCGTGAAACTGGGCTTCAGTGCTCCAATTATCCTATCTGATTCACAATCCTTATTCGACTTGTGGTGCCCAAAGGGTTTTCACAATCAAGCCTCTCTCATTTTGTTCTTTCTCTCAACTTACCGTCGCCTTATGGTGCATGTGAAGGTTTTCACCGATAAGACTCTCTCATTTTGTTCTTTTTCTTTTTATTTCCTTTGATTCTGTAGATGACGAGGCATTGACCATAGTAAAAATATCATATGCTCCTAGCATGTCTAGCTCGGCACTCTTAAAGATTATCTGGGAGGTCTTTTTTGGGACTGTAATGTGGCTTTTGGACATGGTTAGAAAGAAAGGATATCATAAAGACTCAAAATAACTAAGACAATGGGGTCAATTTATTTACAACTTTTGGAATCCATTCTAAAACTTTACCCCAATTTCTAAAACAAGGGAATTTGATTCTCTTTTTATTAGATGGAATTTCTAAGAAAGACTACCCCACTTCCGACTTCGTGGGATTATAAAATATTTTATTTGGTGCGACCGAACCATAAAGCTTCCTACGTATCTTGTGGTGACAAGAATCAGGTCAAACGTAGTTCAAAATTAGGCTTCACCGCGGCCGCAGTCCATTTTCCGCGGTTCGCGGTACCTCCTTCAGGGACATTTTTGTCCAAAAAATTTGACCTTGTATAAATACTTCTTCTTTAGATTTTCAGGTCATCTTATCTGTAGCTGAGCTCTTGAACGCCGTTGTTAGCTATTTTGAGTAATTTTGTAGCTAGTTTAATATTGAATCTTCAAATCTTAGCTTGTAATTATATTTTATGAGTTATTCTTCATCTTAATATCTGATTTCTTCCATTATTATGAGTAGCTAGACCCATTAGCTATAGTTGTGGCTCAACTCTAGTGTGGTTGTTTGATGGGTCTTTTGTTTTAAGGCTTATGTGTTTATGGGTGGTTGATATTTGGCTTGATTTGTGTTTTTCATGCTGAATTAGTGGTTGCAAACACTAATTTGTGCCTTTTTGATTTGGGATTTTCTTGAGAAAGAGAGCTTGAGTCTAGGAAAATCAGGCCAACAAGGAATTGGGGCGTATTCAAGAGATTGATAGCCCCAATTAAAGTGTTAAACCTAGAGATAGTAATACCCGACTTGAACATATAATGTTTGCACAATTTTGACACCCAATTGGTCTTGAAAAAGCCATTTAGGGCAAAATCGCTCAAGCTACCGAAAGGTATAGAGTATCACACCTCCTTTTTACACACCCGAAGGGATTCTTGGTTGCAGAGACGTTTATTACTCTATTGTCAATTCAGTGATTCTTTGCAGCTAATGCTTCTTGCACCACCGATTACTGAAAGTAAATTAATGTAATAATGGTATAAAATTTGAATATGCGAAGGTCTTGATTTTAATTGTTGAAATCAATATTTGGTTGGGTTTGAAACCGTACCGGAACCATACAGAACCAAACAAGAAATATCGAACCATACCAATCTACTTTGATACGGTATTGGTATGCACAATTAATAAATCGAATATCAAATATCGAACCGTAATTCTTAAATACCGTAGCGAAGTATCGAACGCCCATACGTGGGTGCACTTATGAAATAATTTTTCAAATTCTTTGTTTTCTCATTTTTAATATTTTTTATACACATATATATTTGTCACCCATTAAAGTATTTGTAAGCTCATCTAAAAAAGTTTATTTATTTTTATAATTAAATTACTTAAAATAAAAGAATATTAAATGATATAATTACAATGGTATGATCAAGGAAATTATAGTATAATTAGTTTATGATAAACAAATAAATTACTATAACTAATACTAAGGGTGTTCATGATTCGGTTTGGATCGATTTTTCCCTAAAAAGAAACCAAATCATCTAAGTCGTTTTTTCAAATATTAGAACCAACTCAAACCAATTAAGTCGATTTTTTCTCGATTCGGTTTATGTCGATTTTTTGGGGTTTTCGGTTATTTGTCCATTTTTTCTTAAATATAAGACATACACTACCAAACACACATTTCAACGATCACATTTTCAACGTAACACTATTAAATCAATTACCATTTGAGAAATCTATTATTTACCAAGATATATTGATGATAATTGAATCAAATAGTGATGACTAATTTAAGGACTCAATTAAAAATATATTATTTTTAACATGAAATAGATTCTTACACTTAACAAAAGAAAACTACCAATTAAACTAAAATGTAAAAGTTATGATCTGTACTAAAAGTGCAAACGATTAATGTTTACTATAAAATTTTTACAACTTTGTATAAAAGTATACGTATATATAGGTGTAATAATAAATTTAAAATAGCCACTCATATATTCGGTTTTGTTCGATTTTATTTAATTAAAATCAAAACCAAACCAAATTTAATCCGTTTTTAAATTTCAAAATCAAAACCAGACCAAACCAAAAAATATAGATTTTTTTGGTTGGTTTTTTTTATTTTCGATTTGGTTCGAGTTTTCGGATTTTTATGAATATCCCTAACTACTATAGTAATTACTAATTAAAATATATAATTAAACAACTTAATAATTACACGTGATTTCCAAACGGACCTAGGACAAATCACAAATGCTGTAGATATATTTGGACCTTTCCTTTTTTTTTTTTTGTGAGAACTCCAGAAAAGAAAAAATAGAAAAGAATAAAGAATAAAAGAAAGTAGGGGTGTTCATAGTTCGGTTTGGATTGGTTTTTTCCTAAAAAGAAACCAAATCAAGTAAGTCGGTTTTTCAAATATTAGAACCAAATCAAACCAATTAAGTTGGTTTTTCTCGATTCGGTTTATGTCGTTTTTTTCGATTTTTTTTTGTTATTTCTCGATTTTTTCTTAAATATAAAACATACACTGTAACACTATCAAATCAATTGTCTTTGAGAAATCTATTATTTACCAAAATATATTGATGATAATTGAATCAAATAGTGATGAATAATTTAAGGACTCAATTAAAATTTGTTATTTTTAACGCGAAATGAATTCTTACATTAAATAAAAACTACTAATCAAACTAGAATGTAAAGGTAAAAAAATATATTAAAGGTGCAAACTATTAAGTAATATTTATCATAAATTTTTTAAAACTTTGTATAACAATATATATATATATATATATATATATAATAAATTTGAAATAACTGCTCCTATATTTGGTTTGGTTCGATTTTTTTGTGATTAAAATCAAAACCAAATTTGATTTTTTTTAAAATTTAAAACCAAAACCAAATCAAACAAAAAAATATATATTTTTTTCACGTTTGATTTGGTTTAGTTTGATTTTTCGGATTTTTATAAATACCCGAAACAAAACTCGAGGAGAACTGGGTGAAGACAGACGGTAAACCGGAGATTTGGTATCCTCAAAATAAGAGTATCATATATCCATTTCAGATAGCGATCAGAAAAGAAACGTCAGAATCCCAATTCGGCAAAAGCTCTGCAGTATGCAAGCCTGAATCTATTCAATTGAGTGTTTTAATTGGCCTCTTATTTCCGGAATATACATATATATAAAATCTTATGAAAATGCGATTAATATTTATATTTTTAATTCAATTCCATCCAATCAATCGAAAGTTCACTCCATTTGACCTCTTCATTATTTTCTGAAAAAATCACCTTCAGGTTATAATATATCTCATCTGATTTTAAATAAGTTGATGATTTTCTTAGTTTTTGCGTGAATTACCGCATAGTAATTTGAATATTTGATTGATGCTTGTTTGTTTTTGCTTTTGTAATTGAAAGGGCTTTTTTTTTTTCGTTTTTGAATAGTAAGGACTTAGATTTTGCTTTCTTTTAATTAGTTAAGTTAATCTTAATCTCTCTCTTTATGATGTTAATTGGTTTTATTCTTTGTTTTAACCATTTTGTTCGTGGTTTTTGTGCCTTTTCTTTTAATGGATTTTGAGGTCTTATTATGTGGTACTGGTATCTTATCTGAATTTCAGAATTTAGTACTTTTCCATCCTTTTTTGCTTGAATTAGCTCGGAAAAGTTTGACGTTATGGTCTGAAACTAGCCGGTTAATTCCCTGCATTTTATTCCCACTACATAATGAAGAAAGGTTCCCTTTTTTATTCTGGATAACAAGGACTTTAAAACATTTTGCTCCACGATCTAACAAGTTCAATCTTTGGATATTTTAACATTGAAACCATTGCACATTAGAAATAATATTGAACACTTAGAGTAGATACATATATCGGGTCCAGTTGAACCCGTTGACTCTATATTCATCACTGTTTTGCCGAGGGTCTATTGGAAACTGTCTCTATGCCGAGGGTCTATTGGAAACTGTCTCTATTGATACTTCTATAATTTTAGTATAAATTCTACCCTACCCTACCCAGTCCCACCGGTGGGATTATGGGTTGTTGTTGCATCACTGTTTTGCGCTCCTTTTTTTTTGGTTCAATTCTGATCTGCCTATTTATGAAGTTAATTAGTGTCTAATAGTGTCCTATGATTCAAGAGAGAGATGTATTTGGGCGGGGGGGGGGGTCACCTTTTTGGATCTCTTTCTTTAATTTTGTAGGTTGAGTTTTTAGTTTTCTTCCTATCTTTGGTAAAAGTTTGTTAAATGCATTTCAGGTTGTTACTAGATTGATGAAAAAGAAGTCTAGTCCAGATGGATAATTTACCAGATGAATTACTCTTGGATATTTTGGGAAGGATTAAGAGAACCACTGATAGGAGTTCTGTATCCCTAACTTGCAAACGCTTCCACAAATTGGCTAATGGGCTGAGGACATCTATCCGTGTGGGGTGTAGTTTACATCCTGCCTCTGATGCGTTAACTGCTCTATGCAACAGATTCTGTAACTTGGAGAAAGTGGAAATTATCTACTCTGGTTGGATGTCCAAGTTAGGGAAGCAGTTGGATGATCACGGCCTTCTCATTCTTTCAAGTCATTGCCGTTCGCTCAAGGACCTCATGTTGAGTTATTGTACTTTCATTACGGATGCTGGTCTGAGTTACTTGGCTTCATGCTCGAAACTTGCTTCCTTGAAGTTGAACTTTGCCCCCAGAATTACTGGTTGTGGCATCCTGTCTCTCGTTGTGGGCTGCAAAGGCCTCACTGTGCTTCACCTGATTCGGTGTCTTAATGTCAGTAGTATGGAGTGGCTAGAATATCTTGGAAACCATGAAATTCTTGAAGATCTTTGCATAAAAAATTGTAGGGTGATTGGAGAAGGTGATTTGATTAAGCTAGGGTCTACTTGGAGAAAATTGAAGAGACTGCAATTTGAGGTTGATGCCAACTATAGATACATGAAGCTTTATGACCGTTTGGCAGTTGATCGGTGGCAAAAGCAATGGATCCCATGTGAGAACATGCTTGAACTTAGCTTAGTGAACTGCGTTATCAGCCCTGGGAGAGGGCTTGCATGTGTTATAGGCAAGTGCAAGAATTTGGAAAAGATTCACTTAGACATGTGTGTTGGGGTGAGGGACTGTGACATAGTATGTTTGGCCCAGAAATCAAGCAACCTTCGATCAATCTCTCTCCGGGTTCCATCAGACTTCTCCCTTCCTCTTCTACAAAACAATCCGTTGCGGTTAACAGATGAAAGTCTAAAGGCAGTGGCTCAGAACTGCTCTCTGCTTGATACAGTTAGGTTGTCTTTCTCTGACGGGGAGTTCCCCTCATTTTCGTCCTTTACATTAAATGGAATACTAATGTTAATACAAATGTGTCCAATAAGAGAACTTGCTCTTGACCATGTGTATTCTTTTAATGATGTTGGAATGCAAGCTCTTTGTTCGGCACAATATCTCCAAATCTTGGAACTTGTGAGGTGCCAAGAGATCACAGACGAGGGCCTGCAGCTTGCTGGCCAAATTCCTCAATTGTGTATATTACGGCTGAGGAAGTGTTTGGGAGTGACTGATGATGGGTTAAAGCCTCTTGTCGGATCTTACAAGTTAGAGTTGTTGGTTGTGGAGGATTGTCCACAGATATCAGAAAGGGGTGTTCAAGGAGCTGCAAAGTCAGTCTCCTTCAAACAAGATTTGTCATGGATGTACTAAGTTTTCCCATTTGTAAATATTTTTCCAGATGTTGTACAGGTTAGGTTATTGTGTCTGTTCGACCTTTTGTACAATCACTCGTTTCATTTTGTTCCATAACTATTCTGTAATCTGCATCACGAAGTTCGATTTTTCCACTTGTTGCTTAATAAATGTTAATCTGAGGTTCTGTACCATTCCCTGTGAAGCAGCTTGTCACTACTTCTACTATTATTTGTGTATCTTGTTGCATATTGAGGATGCCCTACTTGTGCTCATCCTATAACATGTTTGGTATGGAATTGATAATGGAAAGAGTTTCCAGAATGAGCATTAATGATGAAAGTTGCTTTCAGATGATTATCAACCTGTTTTTAGATTTTTCTTTTGATCAGTATCAACCTATTTTTGGATTAGTTGATTGCTAATAGATTCATTACATGGCTGGAAAAGAAAGGAAAGAAAATATAAGATAAACAATTCATCCATTCAATCCCATCTTTTATATATACATGGTAAGAACAAGGGATATATGGATGAAATTTTGTACATGATTTAACTAATTTCCCCTATTTAGTGTCCTCTTTACCCAACATTTTATTGCATAGATTTCAACTTCATCTAAAGGTACTTGTTTCCAGTTCATTTGGATGTGCTTTTTCGGTCAAAATGGTTTTTTATTTTGACTAAATGAAGTTATGCCTACAAAACTTGAGATTCCCCTTGCTAAAGCTGATTTTAAACACTGGACACCCCTGGAT
>MU680821.1:12494-24248 GCA_026770625.1 Nicotiana glauca | reverse complement strand
CAACCCCCGCCCCCAACTTGTAAAACTGTCTTCTGGCTTTCAGGATGCTCTCCACTCCTGTCAGTCTTTGTGTTCATCTTTCATTTGTATTCCGTTGTGCCTGGAGTGCTGCTATGCAATCTAGGATAACAAACAGTTTTGTGCTGGTAAGGACCGTAAGGTAAGGGTATTCTTTGGCTGCCCGACATATATGTTGAAGCAAGGAGAATCTCTTTTCTACTTTGTGTGTGAGTGGGGGTCCTTAAGCTTGATTGACTGATACTAAACTTGCAGATTTTGTGCACTCTGGTCTCAATGTTGGAACTTGCAAATTTTGTAGTGGTCTAAACCTTGTAATCGTTCTATTTTCTAGAATTGCTCGACTTCTCTTACAGTGTTAGCAGTCATGTAAATGCTTTGTGTTAGGGAGTCGTGCTTTGATGATTCTTTGATGCTCTTCTGCAAATAATAATGACGGGAAGGGGGATTGGAAAGCTTCTTTCGCCGCTGGCATAACACTGCAAAAACAAAAAAATAGCAACTGTGGTTTGGGTGCATCTTTACTGCAAGAGTATATCTTGCTTGAAGATTTATGGTGTCTGTTTTTTTAGCATAAATGGTTAAATGAATTGGCTCATTTATAGTACAGTCAAACCTCTCTATAACAACCTCGTTTGTTCCGGATGTTTTTGGTTGTTATAGCGAAGTGCTATTACAGAGAACATATATTATAATATAAAATAACATGAAAGTTGGTTCAAAAAAAAATCTTGGCTTGCGAAGTGTTGTTATATAGGGAAGCCTCGTTTGTTCCGGATATTTTTAGTTGTTATAGCGAAGTGCTATTACAGAGAATATATATTATAATATAACATGAAAGTTGGTTCCAAAATTTTTTGTCTTTTATAGCGAAGTGTTGTTATATAGGGATGCTGTTATAGAGAGGTCTGATTGTAGTATAAAGAATGTCTTAAGTAACTATACTTCAATTTTCTTGAATTGGTGGTTAAGAATCATAAAGGTTTGCTTGCTTGACTAACATAAGATGATATAGACTTATTCCAATTATGCCTTGCTATTTCTTTGCATTGATATTTTTTGGACCAATGTTGCATCTTTCCAGTTAGAAAAAGATGTAACATTTCTTCTTACATTCAGATTCCTAAGGAAGGAAATATATATTCAGTGAATGAAGTTTATGCCGACAAGTGTATATTTAGATGTCTTTGCATTCTTCTAAGAAAGATTCTGGTTTATTAGTATGTTATAAATGTTTCTTTGCTTCACTACATTATCGATGAGTTCCATGCTTCAGGCTTATTGTACTGTACTAAGTTTTGTAGGGGGAAAGGGAAGTGCTTAACATGGAGGAAGAAAATGATGATAGTCGATGGAGTTGCTAAAGGTAAGTTTCAGTGCCTCTATGGCTGATCAATTGAAGATGACAAGACAATTTTGATACATGTTCCCCTTGCTATCCCACAGAAGCTGCATAACAGAATCAAAGCAACTATTAATACTTCGTGACATAAAACCAATAAGCATGTTGGTAGAGAAGGATTTGTAACCAAGGTCTTGGAAATATCATATTTTAGCACTCAAATAGATGGCCATTTGAGTCTTCCTACTGATGTATACAGCTATGGTGTTATACAACTGTTGATTGTTGCTGCTAGATGAAAAATATAGGAAGTTAATATTATCATTTGGTTGCGCAAGGAGAGTCAATATAAAATAGCATTCTATTTCAGTATGATCCATTTACTCTACCTGCAAAAATCTTAGTGATTGATGTTATAGGCATGGATGCAAATATTCCTTTATGCATATAGAGACACGCTGAAATATTTTCACGAACATTGTTTGCAGCCGTACATGCAGCTGTACCATTCATTGTAATGCTCAGGAAATCCGTGTTGCTGCCGAAAACAGCCATGGAATTTACCATAGCAGCATTTATCTTGGGACAAGTCATAGGCTCTAGGGCTGAGCGGCATAGGCTGAAAGCGGTTGCAAGTAAAAGAATATGATTCTTACTGAAAACTCAACTCCCGCGAATGGTCAAGCTGGTTGATGGAATTAGAAGTGGACACTGCAGTGAGATTGTTGATTGGAGCAAAGGTCCTCTGCAGATTGCTGGTCCCTCTTCAACAACCAGTGTGTTTATCTGATGCTTGGTATGTTTGTTGTTGTAATGATATGTTTCATGAGGTTGCATTCGATCTGTATGTTCTTTATATCAGCATACAACATTGGGCAATTGAAAATAAGGGACGGGATGAGCATTGTTTCTTGTTTAGGGACAGTTGATACATTCATGAAGTTTGAGGGAGAGTGATTTCTGTAGCAGAATACGCCAAAAGGGGTTTTCTATTTAAGCTTTGGTCTGAATGTGTACGTTTCTGTGTTTGACAATAGGTTGTTTTTCCTGTGATACGCATTGCTGTTAATTGACAGAGCAGATGATTGTAACCTTCATGATGATATTGATACTGAGAAAATATAGCCTATATATGGAGTAGGTTGAGCCTATAAAAATGGAAAAGAATAAAGTTCGAGTGGGAAATGTTGAAACCGTGTAAACAGAAACGTAAAGTGATTACATTTGCCTTCATCCTGTTCATTGTTCAAAGTTGAGCAATTTTAACTTTGTCAAAAGTAATATTTCTCCATTATTAGGAGAAAGTCTTGATTGCCCTTGAGAGCTTCGACTTGAGGGTAGCTCCTTAATCAAAGGTTGAGAGGTAAAATTGGATTTTTTTCCCCGATAAAATTGGATAGGTAAAGTCACACGAAATGATTTATTAATTGTCAGAATATGAAAGGGCCAAAAGTGTCTACACATAAAATTAACTAATTTTAAATAGGTAGATGGACAAATTTGAACCTTTTTTTCTTTAAAAAAGTGATAAATGAAAAGAAAAACTAAAGTTACCTCTGTTAAATGTTCTGTTCAAATAAGCAACTAGAACATGTGGTATTGATTGAAAATTTGATAGTTTCATTCAACTTTGTTTAGTTGAGTGGGTAGTAATTACACGTGGCAATAGATTGAAAAGAAACACTTAACACTATATATAAGTTGGATTTTTTTATCTTCAAGTTCTATTCGTCTCTTTTCCCACTTTGGTTAAGAGCTCTCTGTTTTCAAGACTCAGTAAACAGTAAATTCTTCTGCAGTTTGGGGGTATTTTTCTTTTCTACTTCACTTGAATTGTCTCATGCATGCATGCGTTTTATGGACAAATTGTGTGTACAAACATTGTCTCTTATGTTTATGTTGCATGCGCATTGTATTCTTTCTTTTGGTCCTATTGATAAACATTGTTTCTCATGTTTATGTGAGCCTTGGCGTAACTGCTAAAGTTGTTGCCATGTGACCAGGAGGTCACGGGTTCAAGCCGTGAAAATAGCATCTGCAGGGTAAGGCTGCGTACAATAGACCCTTATGGTCCGGGACGATAGACCCTCATGGTCCGGTTCTTCCCCGAACCCTGCGTATAGCGGGAGCTTGCGCATAGCAGGAGCTTAGTGCACCGTGCTGCCTTTTTTTGCCCTATTGATCGTTTCTAGTTCCTCTGCTGCTTCTTTTTTTCTCTCTGAAACTCACAGAAAGATGCAAATAGGAAAGGGTTCAAGGGGAGATGGTACTTCTTTTTTTTTTTCTCTCTAAAACTCACAGAAAGATGCAAATAGGAAAGGGTTCAAGGGGAAAATAGCCTCTTGTAGAAATGCAGGTAAGGCTGCGTACAATAGACCCTTATGGTCCGGGACGATAGACCCTCATGGTCCGGTCCTTCTCCGGACCCTGCGCATAGCGGGAGCTTGCGCATAGCAGGAGCTTAGTGCATCGGGCTGCCTTTTTTGGCGTTATTGATCATTTCTAATTCCTCTGCTGCTGCTTTTTTTCTCTCTAAAACTCACAGAAAGATGCAAATAGGAAAGGGTTCAAGGGGAGATGGTACTTGGGTAACCAACACCCCAGTAAAGCTGGAGGCTGACTCCCACAGTAAGCATATTTATTACTTCTACTACTATTTTCATCATAGCGTCTTTACTCTTGTATTTTTCAATCCTGTTTTGAGAATACTTTTCTTTAGCCGAGGATATACCGGAAACACCTTTCTACCTCACACAAGGTAGGAGTAAGGTCTTCGTACACTCTACCCTCCCAGACCCCACTTGTGGGATCGCACCGAGTATGTTGTTGTTACTAGCTACTACTACTTAGTTATGGAGTTGTATTATTCAATTCAAAAATTAGACATCATCATCATAGTATACATGCAATAACACTATTACTGTTCAAATTTATGTAGTGACAAATCATATGCATCGAATAAATTTCTGTTGAGTTGCAATATCCTTTCCTGGAAAATTCTTTACCATAAAATGATGAGTGTTGAGCACAAAATGAGCGGTAAATTGATGAATTCAGCAATTCTTAAGTGACTGGATTATCTAAGGCCTAAAAATAATGTATATCATACTCTTGATTCATGCATTTAGCTCGGGAGTTGTAGTCTCTAAATTCATGCATTTGGGGTTATTGTTGTCTTATGGTATTTCATCTATATACTAAGGGGTCTTTTCTCCACAGATAATTATTCGCTTCGACCACGGAAAAGAAAGGAGATATTTAGCTCGGGAGCAGGTGATTAATCTAATAAAGTTTCTGTAGTTTTGGGATCACTCAGCTGAAAGCATTTTCTTTTTTGACAGATAAATATTCGCTTCGTCCAAGGAAAATAAAGCAAAGGTTTAGCATGGGAGCAGGTAATGAATTCAGTTGCACGTTGTTAGTTGAAGAGGGGGACAAGTTTTGCAATATGGGGATAAATCAACTCGATCTATACGACTGCTACCTTTTTATTAAAACCATATTTTGCTTTGATCAAAGAAAGGAAAGATTCAGACAAGCAAAAGTTTAAGTTAAGCAATGCCTCCACATTTTTGAAAATTTGCAAATTTTTTTATGCTTTTTACATGCTTGTTACAAAGGTGAATTCTAGTGGACTATGCATATGTGTGGTCTGCTTTATGGCAGAATATGGATCAGGAAAAATTTGATTGAATTCAAGAAACGTTACATAGTTATAGTTGTGGTTATTTTACAACTCCTATTTTACCTAGGGGTAGACTGTCTACATCGCACCCATTGGGGTATGGCCCTTCCCTCCCACCAATACTGCACTTAAATCTCTTTTAACTTCAACATCCAATTTTACATTTGGGGACAAAATACTTTAGGTGAAGGTCATGCATGCAGTACTTTATCTTCTGTCATGCACATAAAATGGATTCGTGGGAAGCATGAGAAGTCCTTTGTTAGTATAGGACACACAAAAGATGTATTCATGGTTTTATGATTTCTCAATAACCATGTCCCCTTCATATTTACTTAATAAACCAAGTCAACTATTTCTCAAGATTGAGCTTGTTCCATGTGATATCTATAATTGTTTCTATTGGAGATCTAGAATTGATGCCACTTTCGAGAATATTACCAAATTATGTTTTAGCAGACGATGAAGGAAAAAACGATGAAGAAAAAGATGAATGCGAAGGCTTGAAATTTAACAGGACGCTGGGGAAAAGAGCCGAAACTAAGAATTACAAGCCAAAAGTATTGCTTGAAGATAATCTTGTTAAGACCTTTAGCCCCGAGACACCGAAATGTGCTACCGAAAGAGTAAGAGAAGAGTTATTGGGAGATGAAGAACCTTTGGAAAGATCCTGTAAGCGAGCTTTGGGTTTTGATTCTGGGAATATTGAGAAAGATGATCTAGTTGCTGAAGCTGTTAATAGCCCTGTTTATGCGATCCAAACTGCTGATAGTTTCCCATGCAATCAAACTTTTTCGGGGGATCCAAGCTCCTCAAAGAAGCTTGGTCCATCGTCGGTTTCTTCCAAGATTCTCCAGGCAAAACTTTTCCCTTATTTCTTCACTGTCAAACCTGCAAATTTTGTTTCACTATAATCTCTTACGTTTCTGATCCTAAGAGTTCTACTATTATTCGTTGCAGGTTTACCATAGAAGATATGAGAAGAATCAGAGACACAATAAATGCATAAAAGTTCAGCCATTCTTTCAGGGGCATAACAAGCCTCTCCAGGCAAAAGCTTTCCCTCTATTTCTTCAACTGTTATTACTACAAATGTTGTTTCACTGTCGCCTCCTTTGTTTCTAACCCCAGGTATGCTACTACTATTCATTGCAGGTGTACCACAGAAGATTTAAGAAGAAGAATCAGAGACATAACAAGTGCATAAAAGTTCGCCCATTCTTTCAAGAAAGGCGGAACAAGAAGCGGAAAGCATTAATATGTACTATGAAGGGTAATGAAGACGGTGGTTTTCCGTGGTTATACAACTTCCTTGGATTCATAATATGTGTGGCATGCCATTTAACAAGCAAATCTATATTCCTTTTGATGTAATTTTTTATAGGTATAGAGGACAGCCAAACCGGCCTTTCAATTCTCAAGAAACCCAGGCTTCAGGTACCTAACAGTGAAAGTGGACCGATAGTGAAACATAGCAAGAATTCTCAAATACATCACAAGCAGCAAGATGCACTAGTCCCAATCAATGAAACGCCTAGTTACACAGACAAAATGATCTTAAGAACAAAAGTAGTCCTTGATGAGGAGACAATACGAGAGTGGAAATTGCTGATGGAAAAACCGGAAGATGAAGGCTTTGAATCAGCTGAATCTGATAAGTGTAATAAAACGTGGGAAACAGAGAGGCAATTGTTCCGTGGACGGGTGGCATCATTTGTTTCTCGCATGCATCTTATCCAAGGTATCAGATTCTGCTTCTATTTTAAGTTTCTATGATTCTTTGTTCATTAATCACGGTATCAAGATGTGATAATCCAATTTCCTGTATGCAACTCTAAAGATAAAAATTTGTTCAGCATAAATGAAGCCATAGCCTTTATTTTTTTCCAGAAATTTCAAATCTGGAATTCAGAATCATCATCGGAAATTTTATGAACTGCACGTGTCTGTAAAGTGGAGCCGCAGCATTGCCAGCAGATAACTGTAACATTATTGAAAAATCACTTTAGCAGGCCAAAACAAGCAGAAAAACTGCTGCTAACTGTTTGTAAAGTGCAACTTGATGAAATGCTTGTCTCAAAACATCGCCAAAGCTAAACACTATCACCTAAGATGAAAACACTATACTCATTAACGGCTCCACCTTTTGAAGTATCAAAATTCGAGTTTATGCATCACATGATGTGAATACAAATTCAGATGTTTCAGGGCAGCGGCGGAACCAGAATTTTCACTAATGGGATTCAAAATATACTATTTATACATAACAATTAACTTTGACCTTATATCTGCAGTGTAATTTCTCCGCAAAGGGGGGTGTGGATGAACCTCCTTATGCCCCCTAGCTCCACCATGTTACAAGGTGATTTCTCTTCGCGAGAGTCAAACTATGGCTTTGATAATCTTTTCTGACTTCTAGTGTTAGCCTATAAAGAAAACATGATAAGAACCTGGGAAATGGAAACTTTTAGATGTTAAAAAATGGTATTCACAACTGGAATATTTCATATTATCCTAAAGAAGGTTTTCCACTTTTCTCTCATCATCATATAAAGAGAATGTGTAGTCGGTGTCAAAATTAGGTACAGGGATACATAACTGGGTGCAGCTTATATATTTTACAGGTGATAGACAATTCTCACAGTGGAAAGGTTCAATTGTAGATTCTGTGGCTGGGGTATTTCTGGCTCAAAATGTGGCTGACAACTTGTCAAGGTAAATTACTTTTGTAGCTTGCAATGAACTTTCCACGATGAATTCTTATTGTGTCAATTTTTCCACAAAAAAAAAAGGAGAGAAAATCTGAATAGTATTTCTCTTTAATTGTCTGTGCTGATGCATTCACAGCTCTGCTTTCATGTCCCTTGCTGCTGAATATCCTTATAATTCAACCTCTGCTGAAAATGTTACAACGAAAGCAGAAAGTGGCCTGATGTCAGAAAAAGCTACTGAAAATATTTTATCATGTCAATCCCATAATGCAAAAGCAAAGATCAAGCTGGAGAAATCATCAAAAGGAAGTGCTAATACTTTGAGGCAGTGGCTAAACCGGATAAAAATATTGAATCGGAGGAAGAGGAAAAAAGCGGAGATAGGAGATCAACAAGCTGAACCAGTTTTAAGAAGGAAAAATGAAAACTTGAAAAGTGAAGCCATTAAATGGGATAACATACTGAAGTCATCTGCCTTTGTTAATCCCAAAGAGAGAAGTGATAACACGTTAGATGCGATAGATTGGCATGCAGTTCGTGCAGCAACGGTGGATGAGATATCGAGAGCTATCATGCTGAGGGGAATGGACAAAAAACTTGCACTAAGAATTAAGGTAAAACAATGTTGTAGACAGTCGGTATGCACTTCTTTTAAGGCATGAAAATTAAAATGCTCACTTCATACAGAATTTTATCAACCGCCTGATGCTGGAACAAGGAAAAGTGGACCTAGAATGGCTACGTGAAGTTCAATCAGAAAAGGCAAAGTAATTTCTGCACCTTCTTTTATTTGAAATCGGCAAAACCTAGATAGGCCGTGCCAGGGGCGGAGCCACAAGCCTGCATATGGGTTCGGCAGAAACAATAGCTTTGGCTCAGAGTCTGTATTTTTGGTTAAAAAATTCATTTAATATGTATAAATAATTTATCCAAAATCCAGTAAACTGCCGTTTTTGAAATCCAGAACCCATAAACTCAAAATCCTAGCTCGGCCTCTGGGCAATGCAGAAGTTAATTGAGCTTTGAAAGTGTACTTCAAGAAGTTGATGATAGAGCTCTGTTTGTTACAGAGAATACTTTCTGAGCATTTATGGGTTGGGACTGAAAAGTGTAGAATGCATAAGATTGCTCGCTCTCCAACACCAAGCCTTCCCCGTAAGTTTATATTATAAATGTGTGCAAACACCTGTTAATGTGGGTCTGAAAGCTTTTTATCATTAACACCCTTTATTATTTGATAAGGTTGATACGAATGTAGGACGAGTACTCGTGCGGCTGGGTTGGGTACCTATTCAACCACTTCCAAGAGGACAAGAGATGCATCTTTTAAAAATGTAAGAATTTGGATTTAGCGATCGGAGCTGTCAAATTTTCATATTGTAAGTTTTTCTCCTTGTTCTTGATATGTCATGCTTTAGGTACCCGAATGTGAAAGATGTTCACAAGTATCTCTGGCCACGGTTATGCACACTTGATTATTTAACACTGTAAGGATCGACATGCAAAAAGCTCATCTTTAGACATAAAAATATAAAATGGCTGATTTATTCCGGCAGAAATATTAGTGAAAATCATTCTGTATTCATTTGTGATTGCTTGCAGGTATGAATTTCATCATCAGATGATTACCTTCGGAAAGGTTAACTGTCATTAATCTTAAATTATGGTTTTCTATTTTCTTTAGCGTATAGGACTTTAGGACTGTAGTCTGACTCCTTACAGGTATTCTGTACAAAATCAAGCCCAAATTGTAATGCATGTCCGATGAAAGCAGAGTGTAGACACTTTGCAAGTGCTTTTACAAGGTTTGCGCTTTCCGTGTTGCCTTGATTATTAACCAAACATTATATCTCCGTATCATTGATGCTTCTAAATATTTTTTTTGAACATCAATTGCAGTGCAAGAGTCTGCCTGCCGGGACCAGGGGAAAGGAGCTTTGAGAATAAAGATACTGCTTTAGCACCTGTAGAAAGTGTGGCCGGCGGTACTTCTGTTCTCAATCAAACAGCAATTGTTCCTTTGTTGGGGGAAGCCTCAAGTTCAGAACATTTGATTGGAGATCACCGGAATGATCTTATTACATATCCAGCACTTGAATGTATTGGAGAGACAGAAATTGAAGATCAATACACCGATGACATACCTAGAATAACATTTGATGGCAAGGCATTCATGGAAAATATATTACGTTACATAGATGAGACTGATCTCTCGATAAGGGACACTGATATGTCTAAGGCTTTGGTCATTGCCACTCAAGAAGCTGCATCTATCCCTTTGCCTAAATGGAAGAGTATAAGTCGGTTAAGGACGGAGCACCAAGTGTAAGTATGTAATAAGTTTTCAATTATTTTCGCCATTTGATTGACCTTACTTGGGAAAGCTACGTGACACTGTAAGCAGAATTTGTAATAAAGAGGATATGGTTTCCAGAATTCTACGCAATGCTGAAGTGTTTAACTAAGATGCTCATTAACTTTTTTTTCTATGTGCTGCAGCTATGAACTTCCAGATTCACATCCACTTTTAGAAGGGGTAAGTTAAGTTACCAACATGAAAGAACGATTGTAAGCATGCCTTGTGATTTGGTTAAGTTTTGACTAAATTCAGCATTTAAATGCAGCTAGAGAAACGAGAACCGGAAGACCCCTGCCCATATCTACTAGCAATAAGGATACCAGGTCATTGCTTCCTGAAAAGTTATGATATTTGGGATTACTTGAATGAACTAAGTCTCCAGAAAATTATGCAGGAAAAGCACAATGACCTCACACTTATAATTCAAGAACCCTATTGTTAATGGCATGTGATCTACTTTGGTACAGGAAATGCCGCTTCCGCAGAACCTCCAAACGAGAAGTGCGAATCCTGTAATTCCGATGAAACTCTAAACAAAGTCGAGAAGTGTGGATCCTGTAGCTCTGATGAAACTCAAAACAAGGTCGCTGTGTTGAATAACGAACAAGGAGACAATATTGTGACAGTTCGTGGGACACTTCTGGTGAGATAAACTTGGCACTTAATTACTACTATCCCCACGGTTTGGCATTTATTTATCCATTAAAAACGTAACTCATAAGACCATCTTCAGATTCCGTGTCGAACAGCAAACAGAGGAAGATTTCCACTCAACGGGACATACTTCCAAGTAAATGAGGTGAACTTTCCCCCTCTCTCCTTCTTAATCTCATGATAATATAGAGTCATATTGTGGTAAATAATATACTCATTCATGCAACCATTACCATGCATGTCACATTTAAGTTGATTTCATCGTGAAATAATAAAGTGATTGGCGCAGGTTTTTGCAGATGAAGAATCCACTAAACAGCCAATTGATGTTCCGAGGGCATGGATATGGAATTTGCGGAGAAGGACCCTATATTGTGGCACCTCCATCAGAGCAATATTTAGAGGTAGATACACAAGAGCTGTAAAATAGTAAAAAAGTTGCCATCCATAAATTGGAAACTTGTCTTACAAAATGTCTTATGTGAAATCAGGGATGTCAACAGAAGAAGTACAAAATTGCTTTTGGAGAGGTATGAAGTGATTTCTTTCATAAATAAACAATGTCTTTTTCATTATTCTACATTCTTACACGAACAAGGTCAGAACTAATAGTACCTATAACCTATAACAACAACAACAACAACTACCCAGTATAGTCCCACAAAGTGGGGTCTGGGGAGGGTAATATGTAGGCAGGCCTTACCCCTACCCGAAAGGGCAGAGAGGCTGTTTCCAATCGACCCTCGGCTCAGTGAAGGAATGGAAAAACAAAAACAAAAACAAATGAGCATTAGTAACTCCAGCGGAAATCGCATAAATAATTCTCTAAACATAAGAACCATAAATAAAATGGCATGCAATAATATCAAACAGTAACTACCATAAATTACTACCATAAGGGGGACACAATCAAATCCACAAATCATCTATGGAGAGCCCTACCAAGCCCCACCCAACCCCGGGAAAGGAGTACGAAAAATTCTAG
>MU680817.1:0-47742 GCA_026770625.1 Nicotiana glauca | reverse complement strand
TGATTATTTGTTTAGATCAATGGCTTAACTGAAACGACGTCGATCCATCGAAATAGAGATCGGGTTGGTCTTTGAAGTGAACGGGTCCAGGTCGAATTCGGGTAGTGGGGTGCATTGGTGATCGTTCGATCAAATCAATTCTATGGTCCAGATTAAAAGGCTGAAACGATGTCGCTTCTTTGATGATGGGGGCTGGGCTGGACCGTTCGATTTGTTTGATCGACGGTTCAGATTTGAGACGCCTAAACGGTGCCGTGCCACCTGTCTCTAAGGCTGGCTGGATTGGACCGGGTCAGGGCGTGCTTTGGGCCTGATTTTCTAATTCAAAATTGGCCCAGTCCAATTTTTCCTTTCTATTTTTGTTCTTTTCCTTCTTTAATTCCTAAATTAAAAAAAAATCGTAGAGTAAATTATAAAATCAAAAATTAACTCAAATACTAATTAACACCTTATAATAACTATCATACAAAGTTAAACACCAATTAAATATAAAAGCACACAATTTTTGGGATTTTCATTTTTGTAAAACAACTTGATTATTCCTAATTGTGGAATTTTTTTAATAAAAAGCAAATACGACATATTTTTGTATTTTCATTGATTTAAACAAATAATCATGCACACACAAACACAAACAATAAGAGGAAGATAACACAAAATTCACAAAATTTCAAACAACACAAAACTAGTTTATTTTGAATTTTTGGGAGTAATTCTCATATAGAGAAAAAATCACGTGCTCACAGCTGCCCCTCTTTGCCCGAAAACACAAAGAGTTTTCGTGCAAATATAAGTGAGTGGATACGAGCGATTTTTTCCCATTTGAGTACTCCGTGCGAAGCATCTTTTGAAAGATTTGACCGAACCTGTGCTTCAAAGGTTTCCTACATATCCCTGGCTAAAAGGGAATCAAGTCAATGTAGTTTGGGAAGTTTTGATAGCTGGGACTACCGTGGAACTATGATTTTGCTGTTACTGCTGGTGTTGCTGCTGCTACTGCTTACCGACCTCCTTATTACGCCAGGCTAAAAGAAAATAAGAAGGTAGACTAAACTAGTCTGTGAATTACAAAATCTTATCTAGATTCTCAAGCTTGCTCTTGTCGCCTTGCTTTCTTGTTGGATTGCTTCCTCTGATGTTTCTTTATTTCAGACTTGACTCGTTGGCCTCTCTTGATTGCCGAACTTGGACTGTTTATTTCCTTCTTTTGAGCTTCGAATTATTTTCCTTCGAAGCTTGAACTGCTTCCTTCCGACCACTGTTGCCTTCCTTCTGATTTCTGAATTTGGATTTATGCTGGGGTTTTTTGTTGTAACCCTCCGATTTACTGACTTCAAACTTCGATGTATTCCTCTGTTATACTGGCGGGCTCCCGACTTCAACTTCAACTTGAAATGTACTCCTCTGTTATACGGGCAGGCTCCCGACTTCAATTTTTGCCTTAAAATGTATTAACCTTCATTCTACAGGCGGACTCCTGACTTCAACTACAACTTAAGTATATAATACCTCCATTCTCATCGGGCTACTGACTTTGTTAAAACTTAAAATATAACGCCTCCATTCTCTAGGCGGGCACCTGAATTCATTAACAACTCAAAATTTTAACAGCCTTTATTCTCAAGGCGTGCTCCTGACTTCAACTTGAAATATAAAACCTTCATTCTCCAGGCGGGCTCCGGACTTCAATTTGAAATATAACACCTCCATTCTCCAGGCGGGCTCCTGACTTCATTAACAACTTAAAATATAACAACCTCCATTCTCCAGGCGGGCTCCTGACTTCATTAACAACTCAAAATGTTAACAACCTCCATTCTCCAGGCGGGCTCCTGACTTCATTAACAACTTGAAATATAACTACCTCCATTCTCCAGGTGGGCTCCTGACTTCATTAACAACTTGAAATATAACTACCTCCATTCTCCAGGCGGGCTCCTGACTTCATTAAAAACTCAAAATATTAACAGCCTCCATTCTCCAGGAGGGCTCCTGACTTCAACTTGAAATATAACACCTCCATTCTCTAGGCGGGTTCCTGACTTCAATTTGAAATATAACACTTCCATTCTCCATGCAGGCTCCTGACTTCATTAACAACTTAAAATATAACATCCTCCATTCTCCAGGCGGGCTCCTAACTTCATTAACAACTCAAAATAATAACAGCCTCCATTCTCCAGGCGGGCTCCTGACTTCAACTTGAAATATAACACCTCCATTCTCTAGGCGGGCTCCTGACTTCATTAACAACTTAAAATATAACAACCTCCATTCTCCAGGCGGGCTTCTGACTTCAGACTTGAAATGTATTCCATCGTCGTTGTCCCCTCCTGCCTCCTGAACCATTTTCCTTCTAACTTGAATTATCTTTCTTCAGAACTGCTTCCCTCAAAACCTGTGTTGTCTTCTGCAAACTGTTGGGGATAACACTTTTTCAAATTGTGTTATCTTCCTCCTTCAAAAACTACTTTCCTTGAAGCTGGTGTTAACTTCCTCCTTCAAAACCACTTCTTTTAAAACTTGTGTTTCATTCCTCTGAAAACTGTCGGGGATAACACAGCTGGGGGAATTATCTTCCTCCACTCATTGGTTCAATGACCACTTCCCTTAAAACTTGTGTTTTCTTACTTCTTCCAAGACTACTTCACTCAGATCTTGTATGTCCTCCTCCAAAATTGCTTTCTTCGAAACTTGTTGTCTCGTTTTCCCTTAAAACAGGAATTGCTTTCCTCGTTCCTCCGATGGGTACCCGATTTCAAAAAAAAATTTCAAACCTGGAAGAAAATTTTCTGCCCCAGTTTGATAATCTTCCTTGTGTCATGTCTTTCCGCCATCAATAAAATGTCCCTTATCTGCTTCAAATCAAAAAAAAATTGTTAGTTTAAAACGTGGTGAGAGGTCGTGCCATTCCTGCCGGGGATGGGTTTTCCCTTTCCCCCCTTTCCATGATCCGCGTTGTCCAAACCATCTTAAAACTTGTTCAATAATCTGCCGGGGGTGCTCCTGCTTCTTGGCGATTCTTTATTCACTAACTTCTCGACTGTTGTTTTCCACTTTTACTCCAAACTCTCTCGAAATGTTAGACCAATCCATCATTTGGTCTTACAACGACATCTTTCTCGTCCCCATCACACCATCAGCATTTGCTGGGGATGATGTTATTTGTTGGGGATGATATTCCTGCTGGGGATGATATTCCTCCTGGTCTTACAACGATATCTTTCTTGTTCCATTACGCTTATCTTCGACCAGTCCTATCCAAATTTCACTTTGCACCATATTGGACACTAGTAGTACGCTCTAAAAATCCTTCTTAAAAACAAACTACCATTGAAAAATCTTTAAACAAAAGAAATGAAAAATGATGACATCAAGAGATGGAAAAAGAAAAGTCTTTTTGAACAACTGGGGAGAAGAAAAAGGAAAAGAACTCATCTGAACAGTATAACCGATCCCAATGATCATGTCGTGCATTCTGGATTAACCAACCTAGTCTATTTATATCAATCAACCTTTTTGCTGGCCTTACTTTGCATTTCAAAAGGCCCTGTAACCCAACTCTTTCGACGAATCAACATCTTTGTTCTGCTTGATGCCTCAACGAATCCTTTCTGTCAACCTTATCTCGTTCGTCCCCTTTTTAACTCCTTGTCGCCTCATAGTGCCCTTCGAGGGGTTTTCACTAATAAGACTCTCTCATTTCTCTCAACTCCCATCGCCTTATGGTGCCTGTGACGGTTTTCACTGATAAGACTCTCTCATTTTATTTTATTTTTTTAGTTGGTGATCGGAGTGTTATCGATAAGACTCTCTCTGCTGAGGGTTCTTTTGGCTATAAATTCTCTTCAGCTTACGATCCTCTTTCTGCTGGGGATCAGAGTGTTATTTCCGTCTTCCATTCGCCTGACTTGGTACTTCTCGGATACTGATCAGGAGGTCTTTTTGGACATCAGCTGGGGATTGAATTTCTTGGTATATGGCTTAAAATAAAAGGGTATCAAGAGTTTTTAACTAATTTTGATGGGTAAAATGTTACAACTCTAGGAATCAAATTTCTTTCCCGAAACTAAAAACATAACTTCTGCCCCAGTTTTTTTTATTGCTTGGGGATCTTTTGATTTTTTTTACACTATGACCGAGCCGTGAGGCGCCTATGTATCCTCTTCGAGGAATCAAGTCAAACATAGTTCCCAATTCCTTTGTTTTCTTGTTACTTTCTTTTGTTTTTTGTTATCATTTTCTTTTCTCTCTTTTTTCATTTTCATTACTGATTACAAAATAGGGGTATGAAGGAATAAATAAGGCTCAAAAGGGAAGCGAGGGTTAAAGTGTTTGGATAAAAGAAAAAAATTCATCCGTCATTTCATTCTCCGATACAATGCCAAGTACAAACAAACAAAAACAATTACAACCAAAAGAGATCATACATAATATCTCTTGACTACGTCAGAATTGATAGCATGTCTATACATCTTCCTTCAATATCTATCAAACATAAAGCGCCATTGGACAACACTCTGGTCACAATAAACGACCCATGCCAATTCGGGGCGAACTTGCCCTTTGCTTCGGCCTGATATGGAAGGATTCGTTTCAACACTTGTTGCCCCACTTCGAATTTCTTGGGACGTACTTTCTTATTGTATGCTCTTTCCATCCTCTTTTGATATAACTGGCCATGACATACTTCTGCCAACCTCTTCTCATCAATCAAGCTCAATTGCTCCAACCGGGTTTTGACCCATTCATCATCATCAATCTCAGCCTTAGCGACAATCCGGAGAGCCGAAATTTCAACTTCTGCCGGTATCACTGCCTCAGTTCCATATACCAACGAATAAGGAGTTGCACCTACTGAAGTACGAATAGCAGTGCGATAACCCAACAATGCAAACGATAACTTTTCATGCCACTGTCTGGACCTTTCTACCATTTTCCTTAATATCTTCTTTATATTCTTGTTGGCTGCCTCAACCGCTCCATTCGCCTTGGGATGATATGGGGTGGAATTGCGGAGTGTAATCTTAAACTGTTGTCACACTTATTTCATCAACCTACTGTTAAGATTAGCACCATTGTCCGTGATAATTACCTTCGGGATCCCAAATCTACAGATGATATGGGAATGAACGAAATCCACCACTGCTTTATTGGTTACCGACTTGAAAGTTTTAGCTTCAACCCACTTGGTGAAATAATCAATGATCACCAGAATGAACCTATGACCGTTGGAAGCTGTTGGCTCAAAAGGTCCAATGACATCCATCCCCCATGCAACAAAAGTCCACGGTGCGGACATTGTGTGTAATTCTATCGGTGGAGAATGAATCAGATATCCGTGTATCTGGCACTGATGGAATTTACGCACAAAACTGATACAATCTCGCTCCATAGTGAGCCAATAATATCCTGCTCGAAGAATCTTCTTTGCCAATACATATCCACTCATGTGTGGCCCACAAACTCCAGAATGCACCTCTGTCATAACTGTCGCGGCTTGACTGGCGTCTATGCATCTTAGCAATCCCAAGTCCAGTGTTCTTTTGTATAAGACCCCTCTACTGAGGAAAAATCCATTTGCCAACCGTCGAATGGCTCTCTTTTGATCTCCTATGGCCTGCTCCGGGTATACCCACATCATGGGGCACTCCTTGACATCATAGAACCATGGTTCGCCATCTAGTTCTTCCTCTATCATGTTACAATAAGCATGCTGATCATGAACCTGAATGTGCAACGGATCAACATGATTTTTTTACGGATGGTGCAACATTGATGTTAAGGTGGCCAAAGCATAGGCAACCTCGTTATGAATTCTTAGGATGTGCCGAAGCTCCACTGATCAAAATCATTGACATAGGTCGTGCAAACATTGTCGATACGGTATGAGCTTCAAATCCCATGTTTCCCATTCACCTTGAATTTGATGTACCAGGAGGTCCGAGTCTCCCAAGACCAAAACATACTGGACATCCATGTCCGCCGCTAACCGTAGGCCCAAAATGCATGCCTTATACTCAGCCATGTTGTTGGTACAATAGAACCATAACTGAGCCGTAACAGGATAATGATGCCCTGCTTTGGAAATAAGCACCGCTCCTATTCCAACTCCCTTCGCATTTGCAGCTCCATCAAAGAAAAGCTTCCATCCTGGTTCTTCAGTCGACTCCAGCTCGTCGACATGCATCACTTCTTCATCAGGAAAGTACGTCCTCAATGGCTCATATTCTTCATCGACCGGATTCTCAGCCAAGTGATCCGCCAACGCCTGTGCTTTTATCGCAGTTCGAGTCACGTAAATGTTGTCGAACTCCTTAAGCAAAATCTGCTACTTCACCAATCTCCCTGCGGGCATAGGCTTCTGAAAAATATACTTCAAGGGGTCTAGACGAGATATGAGGAAAGTAGAATAAGACGAAAAATAATGCTTCAACTTCTGTGCCACCCAAGTTAGGGCGCAACATGTCCTCTCAAGTTGAGTGTACTTAACCTCATAAACCGTAAACTTCTTGTTGAGATAGTAGATGGCCTGCTCCTTTCTTCCTGTGATTTCGTGTTTCCCCAGTACACAACCAAATGAATTCTCCAGAGCCATTAGATAGAGAATCAATGGTCTTCCTGGCTCAGTTAGAACCAACATAGGTGGATTCGATAAGTACCCTTTTATCTGGTCAAATGCCTCATGACATTCCTCCGTCCATTCTATTGCAGCATCTTTCTTCAGTAACCGAAAAATGGGTTCACAAGTCGCGGTGAGTTGAGCGATAAATCTGCTGATATAATTCAACCTTCCCAACAAACTCATCACTTCGGTTTTATTCTTTGGTGGTGGAAACTCCTGAATGGATTTGATCTTTCACGGGTCTAACTCAATGCCTCACCGACTGACTATGAATCCCAACAGCTTTCCAGATGGAACACCAAATGCACATTTAACAGGGTTGAGCTTAATATCGTACTTCCGAAGTCTTTGGAAAAACATCCTTAGGTCTCTTACGTGATCTGCCTGATGCTTAGATTTTATAATCACATCATCTACGTATACCTCAATATCTTTATGTATCATATCATGAAACATAGTAGTCATTTCCCTCATGTACGTTGCTCCAATGTTCTTCAGACCAAATGTCATTACCCGATAGCAATAAGTTCCCCACGGCGTAATTAAAGTAGCCTTTTCTACATCTTCCTCATCCATCAGAATCTGATGATACCCAACATAGCAATCCACAAAAGACCCGATCTCACGTTTGGCATAATTATCGATCAAGATATAGATGTTGGGTAACGGGAAGTTATCCTTTGGGCTTGCTCTGTTCAGATTGCGATAATCAACACACACCCTGATCTTCCCATCTTTCTTCGGCACCGGCACCACATTAGCCAACCAACTAGGATATCGTGTAACCCAAATAACCTTTGTATTTAGTTGTTTGGTTACTTCTTCCTTAATCTTCACACTCATGTCGCTTTTGAAATTCCTCAATTTTTGCTTGACGGGAGGGCATGCCGGGTCAGTGGGCAATTTGTGAACCACTAAATCAGTTCTCAAACCCGGCATGTCGTCATATGACCACGCAGAAACGTATTTGAACTCAATAAGTGCTTTGATTAATTCTTTCTTGATGTTTGGTTCAATGTGGACGCTTAGTTTAGTTTCCTGAATGTCATCCGCATCCCCTAGATTGATTGCTTCTGTGTCTTTTAGATTGGGTTTGGGTTTCTCCTCAAATTGGCTCAATCCTCTATTAATTTCTTCGAAGGCTTTGTCCTCCACGTATTCTGATTCTTCATCATGTTATACCTCTTGCATTATTAGTTCGGAACCAGATTGATTTTTTAGACTAGGTCGAAGATCCATCGTGTAGGCCATGTCATTAAGACTAGTATAAAGAGAACTGTTTAGAAAAGACAAGAAGAAAACGAAATCAAAATAAAATAAGGAGTAAAGAAGAAACTTTCATTGATTGAAGTATGGGATAACAAGGTTTCACACTTTGACGAGTACAAAATAAAAGGAAACTGGACTACAACCCTGGAATAATCCAGCTATACATGAAGGAAAATCAGAGCCTACTACCAAGACTCCCTCCGCATGGGAAGAGGAGTAGCCATCCAATTGTTGATCTTGGCCTTAGGCCACACAAACTGGACATCCGCCTTGCTAGATCCTTCCCCAGCTTGTACCATGTTGACTTTGGCAAATAATCTTTCAAAACTTTTGTCCAAATCCCCATTTATACCGATCAGTGACCCTGTAACCTTGGACAATAGTTGCTTTTTGATGCTCGGCCTGACAGATGATCGGGACAGGCGTAGGATTGGCTTAGGAAGGACACATGCCCTCTTCTTCATCTTGCGGGCCCTTCGCACATCTGCCGATGTAGGCTTGAACCCCAGCCCAAAGGTATCCAGATTCTTGGGCAAAGAAACCGGTTGAACAATACCCTGAAGATCAACCCCCAAACCTTTGTCTAGCATAAACCCATTTTTCAGCATCCCCGAGGCTACCATGACAGTTGCAGCAGCTATTCTGGGAAGTGGGACGTTTTCACCCCCAGGAACCTTATCCACTAAAACCGTATCGAAAACTTGGTAAACCCATATTTGTCCTTGTCGTCATCAGTCTCTATGAAGGGCACGATGGCATAATTTATGGCGCATGTATTGTCTTCCCCATGCACTACGACCTCTTGCCTATCCCTCTCGAATTTGATCATCTGATGTAGTGTAGAAGGCACTGCTTTGGCAGCGTGAATCCATGGTCGCCCCAACAGAAGATTATACGACACTGCAACGTCTAACAATTGAAACTCCTTGGTGAACTCGACCGGACCAATTGTCAATTCAAGTATGATATCACCCACTGTGTCTGTACCACCACCATCAAACCCTCGAACGTAGATGTTGTTCTTGTGAATTCGATCATTATCAACCTTTAGTTTGTTCAAGGTGGACAACGGACAAATATTGGCACTAGATCCATTATCAATCAATACTCGAGTGACTACCAAGTCAACACACTTCACGGTCAAGTAGAGAGCTCTATTATGTTCTGTACCCTCCACGGGCAACTCATCATCAGAAAATGTCACTCGGTTCACCTCAAAAATCTTGTTTGCTATTTTCTCCAGATGGTTCATAGAGATCTTATCCGGCACATGGGCTTCGTTCAGAATTTTCATTAACGCATGGCGGTGCTCGTCTGAATGGATCAATAATGATAGCAATGAGATCTATGCCGGGGTCTTCCTCAACTGCTCTACAATGGAGTAATCATGCGCCTTCATTTTCTTTAAGAACTCTTTCGCCTCTTTCTCGGTAACTGGTTTCTTTGTTGCTACTGGATTGGTCTGTCTCAACTCTGCGGGAGCAAAATACCTTCCCGAACGAGTTAGACCTTGGGTTTCACACACTTATTCCATAACTTCCTTCCCCTTATACATCACTGTCACTTGATTGTAACTCCATGGAATGGCCTTTTTACTGATTATTGGCAACTACATTACCGGTTTGATGACAACTGGTTTTGTGTGAGCCCCCTTCACCACCACAGGTGTGCTTCACACCCCCTGCATCACCACCTTGACCGGCGCTGGTTTCTTCGCCATAATGGACGACCTTTTTCCCATCACCACAACTTGCTTGATGTCTACACTGTCTACACTTTTCACATGTACTACCCTTTCACTGGTCAGTTTCTCCTTAGGACTGGTTTCACTGGCACGAATCGTCATTACTGTTTGTGAGGGCTTCTTAAACTCCCTTCCCCTATACACTAGTTCGATCATGTGGGCCTCATGGTGCACTGACAATGGTATCTGATTAATGTTTGGTGCTTCTAGAGCCTGAACCTCGATCCTATTTGTATCAATAAGGTCTTGCGCTATAGTCTTCAACTTCCAACATTTCTCAGTATCATGTCCGGGGGCCCCCGAACAATATTCACAGCTCACTGAATGGTCCAAATTTCTGGGAAGGGGATTTGGCAATTTGGGCTCAATAGGATTCAACAGGCCTAACTGCCTCAATTTGTGGAAAAGAGTAGTATAGGCTTCTCCCAGTAGAGTAAATGTTCTCTCCCTCTGCATCCTCTCATTCTTGAAGACTTGATTCCCACGGAAACCTGACCCTGACGGATTTATGTAGGCCCTCGGGGGTGGATATGTGTTTTGTAGGGGTGGATATGTGTTTTGTGGAGGTGGATATATATTTTGGGGAGCCAACACATGCCATTGTGGCTGAGCCGAAGGCTGGGTATATGTTTGGGCGTGATGGACGGAAAAACGTGGCTCTGGTGGTGGGTAGTAGAATTGTGGAGGGCCATATAGAGCGTATGGGTAATTTGGGAGGTGGGGTATGGGTTGTTAGTAGGGGGAAGGACCTTTGGATCTAGACCAGGTACCTGCTTAGACTGTTGCGACCTCTTCTCTCTTTTTCTTCCCGAGGACACCTCCTGTGCCGCTCTGGATAGCCTAAGTTGTGGCCTTGATCGCCGAATAGCTCATTATATTGTTGGACTTGAGTCCCTCTTCAATCATACCACCCATTTTTACTACCTCATTGAAATATTTACCAACTGACGTCACCAGGTGACCAAAGTAAGTTGGCTCCAAATTCTGAAAAAAGTAGTCCACCATTTCACCTTCCCTCATTGGCGGATTGACCCTCGCCGCATGTTCCCTCCAACGGAACCCGAACTCCTTGAAGCTCTCTCCAACCTTTTTCTCAAGTTTTAACAATGTGATACGGTCAGGAACGATCTCAAGATTATATTGGAAGTGACCAGTAAATGCTTGTGCCAGGTCATCCCAGGTGTACCACCTGCTAGGGTCCTGCCTCTTATACCATTCTAGTGCGGATCCACCCAAGCTTTGGCCAAAGTATGCTATCAACAGATCATCTTTCCCACCAGCCCCTCTCATCTTACTGCAGAAACCACGCAGGTGTGCCACTGGGTCACCATTTCCCTCATACAGATCAAACTTTGGCATTTTGAACCCCGCTGGTAGCTGAACATCGGGGAAAGGACACAGATCTTTATAGGCCACGCTGACTTGGCCGCCCAACCCATGCATATTCCTGAAAGACTTCTCCATGCTCTTTACTTTGCGAAGCACTTCATCCTGCTCCGGACTCTTAGACAACTACTCAGTTTCTGCTGTTAGCTCAAAGTGAGGGGTGTAAGTATATGGCTCGGGTGCTTTGAAGGTGGGTTCAGGAGGGTATTGGTTGTCGTGAGCCTGAAACACCGGCTCACTGGATGATCTTTGCAATGTGGCGGGTGGAGGTGCCACGAAAATAGGAACAATTGGTGGAGGAGGATTGTGCTTGGGTGGTGGAGCTTGGGGATTGTAAGGCGTTTTCCCCTGATAGTATAGGTGGATTGGGAAACTCATTGATGGACCAGTGGGAGGTACTCCGGAGTTTGAGCTGGTGGGAGAGTAGGGGTAGCGGGAGGGACTGGTACTTGTTTTCCCCTAGCCCAGGCTAGGTGCATTTCTGCTATCTCTTGTCTCAACCTGTCTACTTCCTCCTTCGTTGTTTGTATTTCTGCTTTTTCCTCTTCAACACTATTGTCCGAACCAGACATGCTTTTCGGTATAGGTCCTTTAGATCATGTTTGGTAATGGTAATTTGCCAGTACGTTCTAACAAGCTAGATGTTTGAAATCTCTGAAAAGAAAAAAACTTGTTAGTTTTTAGAGTTTAATAAATATGCTATTGCACGTTGGGATGCAATGCACCTAGACAGTTTAACTATTCCTATCATGTCTTTGCTTCTATTGCATGTGTCATTCCGGCTTCTGACATATGTGCCCTGGGTGCTTCCCAAACTTTCCTTTATTTCTCTCTTTTTGTTTTTCTATTATTCCCCTCTTTTTTTCTTTTCTTTTTATTGGTGGTCGAATCTTATGTGGATTTCCTACGTATCATATCCCAACATGAATCAGAACGTGCGTAGTTCTGACCACAAGTGCGAAAAATAAAGACACCATTTTTGGAATTTTCAATTTTCATTAACAAAACGTTCTATTACAAGGCAAAACACTTTTGAAAGGAAACTGACAAACTTGATACAGACTATAGACTTTATGCAAAAGGGAAATGCAAACTCCAAATGGACTACAGACTCTGAAGACAAGGAACATACAGACTCAAACTAAGAATTCCTTAGAGTTTTGAATTTTGGTGACCGCGCGGCGTCGTTCGGCCTCGCCGCGGGCCTTGGTGTAAGGCCTCTCTGCATATCTTTCAAATATTCCATGATCTGGTGGACATAAATCATTATTGAAGAAAAAAGGTAGTACAGGACATATCCTCACAAGCTAGGCACTTCATGGTGATGTAGTGCCCGATATCGTCGATTCTTCCCCGGATTTTGTCTTTTTCCCGAAGAAACCGCTCTATCTGTTGGTTTCGTGCTCCTAGAACTTGAGCGTTGTGAAAGAGTTGATCTTGGAATTCATGCATCTGTTTCTCCATTCGTGACATCATGTCATAACAACATGTCCTATCAGCTCTGGAGTCTCTGGCTTGTCTGAAGACCCGTTCTTTGAGGGTAGATATTGTTTCTCTCAACATAGTAATGTTCCCCTCGTAGTCCCTCATCGTTTGCCGCATGCGATGTGCTCGCTCCTCTGTACCTCTTGCCCATCTTGCTTGGATCCTTGTCAATCTAGCTTCAGCTCTTCCCAGATCCTCTTGGCATTTAATGATTTGCTTTTTCAATCCACTTATCAACCTTTCATCAGACTAACTTCTCTGTTGGTTGTCAACATCTATTCTCATCTGTAGGACTTGGGCCTTAAGAGCTTCGTTTTCTTGGGCTAATTTGTTCTTTTCTCCTTCGTCGGCAGTGACTTGCATTTTGTTCTCGAATTTCAGATCCCCAATCTGTTGTTTCAGCTTGCCTATTTCGGCCTGGTATTCGCGCTCTTTGGCCAACCAGTCCCACTGTTCTCATGATGACTCAACAAAATCCTGGAGGTGAGGTCTCTTAGCTGGACTCCCAAAGGACATTTCCCCTTTATACCAAGCGTCATATCCGGGCACAACTTCCCCTTTAGCCCGATCGAGTACACAAGTATTCTCCGCCAAGTATTGACATTTGCTCCAGTTCTGGCGGACGCTTGCTTCAGGAAACTGGCCGTCAAGACTGATTTCAACTACTTGGGTACTTAGATCCTCATCTTTCGGTACTATCTGCCACCTCCCTAGTTGCCTCAAAACCCGGTATGGCGCATAAGGTTGAATGCTCTTAAGCCCCATCAAGAGAAAATGGTGCCTTGCTGCTGGCATATATATGACTTCATCAACCGGTAAACATCCAAACGTCCACTGTATCTGACTGGCGTTGAGGGTCCGAAAGTATGAAGTACACGCCGAGACTCCTTCAGGTAAACTGACCCCACTAATTCTTGTGTAGAACTCCTTTATGCAGGTTTTCTCAGACGAACCATAACTCAGGAATTGGGCACGGTGACACAGGTGTTCGGCCATCCACATCTGTAACAACAAGTTGCACCACTCAAAAAAGTCTCCTCTGGCTTTGCAGGTGGTGAGAGCTCGGAAGATATCAGATACTATCATGGGCGCAAGAGTGCTTTCATCTTGAGTGAGCAAAGTACTGACAACCCTAGCTATTTTTATATCTATATTCCCGTCTTTCCTCGGGAACACCAAAAGCCCTAAAAAGGTTATCATGGAAGCAACGCGTCTGTGGTCATCGCATTTTTGACGGTTGCTTTTGCTGCATAACTTGTTATCTGGCTTGTTGAATCCTGCAAGGCGGCCGTATCTTTGGTATTTGAAGTTCGGAGTACAAAAGCCCTTTGTCAAATCGGGATTATGGACCATCCTGATTATCTTTAATGAATCTAAAAATCGGTGCACGGCGACAGCTCTTGGAGCAACTGGATATTTGTGTCCTAACGAAAATTCAGCATTTTCGATGTACCCTGCTATTTCTTCCAAAGTCGGGGTGAGTTCAAAATTTGAGAAGTGGAAGACATTATGCATCGGGTCCCGGCAGGTGACCAACGCTCTTATAATATCCCCTCGAGGCTTGATTTCCAACAAACCCGTAAGACCTTTCAGACATTTCTTGACTTCGTCTTGCCCTTCTTTGCCCAAATCATTCCACCATAGCCGCAAATGGACAAGGATATTAGTCATGATTGAAAAGGATTCATTTTGAGTCATGCTCATCCTGCACATTTATTAATGTGATTAAACAAAAGTAAAATTTATTTGACTCAAAACCATTTGACTATTTTGTTTCATTTTTTCCAAATTGAAAAGAAAGATCCAGTTTTTCAAACACGGCCTTTCAGCACTTCGGTGGCGAAGATTTTAAGGTTGTGTGGGTAAACCGGCCAAAATCTAAAAATGACCCAAAAGTGGCTGTTTATGGAAATTCAGCCTTCTGGCATCCCTTTTGGGAACATTCGGCTATTTTCGACAAAACGGCATCACCAGACTTATTCATGACGAAAAATATTAATTTTGACATTTTTTGGCGATTTTTGCAAAAGGGGAGGTTGGACCCGATAAGAGTTGCCTACGTATCTCACACCATGTGACAATCAAACCGGCGTAGTTCGGGCAAAGAAAATAACTAATTTTGAAAACAAGATTCTTTTCTTTTGTTTTTCAAAATAAATCATACTAAAAAATAATTCCTTTTTTTCTTTTTATTTTCTCAAAATTTTGGCAGAGTTTCGATGCTATTTGGACATTAGTTTTCCAAAAATAGGCGATTATCTCTCTATACTGCTATTATTATTTTTCCCCCTTCTTTTCAAATTTTCCTAATGTTCAAAGCCGGTCAGCATGCGAGTCCGAAGCATATAAAATGTGTAAAACAAAAGGATGCAGCAGGATGGCCTTTTTCATTTCAGGTTACCTGTCCTAGACGGACCCAACCCCTGTGTTGAGTCCCCTAAGTCAAATGCGACATGACGAAAATAAGCGTTCCTACTAGGGATCCGGCATGAAGTCAAGTTATTCTAGGTTCAAAACCTGGGTATATGTTCTAAACCGTGTACCCGAGCGGACAACTTAAGTAGAGGAAGGAGCTCCTTTCCGGGAACCAAAAGGCCAGCCGGCTTAGAAACTTTCCGAGCCACTTTGTTATTTCAAGGTGTGACACTAACAGAACAGGGAGTCTCGACCAGCGAGCACATCCCCAAAGATAAGAAGAGAAGGGTTTCGGCACAGTTTATATAAACAGTTCAAATAATATTAAAGCGGTAAAAAGCATTATTTTGCACAATTGAGCCCAATCATATGATAAAATCAGATAATAAATAAAGCCAAATACAATAATTATTTTAAGCTCGAATTCTAAACCCTGAACAAAACTTCAAGAAGTGTAATCCCCAGCAGAGTCGCCAGAGCTGTCACACCTCCTTTTTCCGCTACTGCACCCCGTGAAGGGGTAGTAAAGGTAGTTTTCCCAATTAAAGAACAATCGAGACGGGATTCATTTATTAAGAGATTCAGAGTCGCCACTTAGGAGATTTATGGTGTCCCAAGTCACTGGTTTGAATCCCAAATCGAGGAAAAGATTGACTATGTATTACAGTCCGCGAACCAGAAATCTGAGTAAGGAATTCTGTTAACCCGGGAGAAGGTGTTAGGCTTTCCCGAGTTCCGTGGTTCTAGTACGGTCGCTCAACTGTTATATTTGGCTTAAATTATCCGAGTTTATACATGTTCAAACCTATGTGCATTTTTACCTTTTAACCGCCTTTATTATTATTATTAATGAGAATTGCAACGTTGTGAAAATACATATTGAACCATGTCACATCAATGTACCCGTGGTTATTGACATATTTCGACTCCGTTGAGATTTGGATTTGGGTCACATAAATGTGCACCCGAGATTAATAAAGTATTATTAAAATCGCACCTAAAGAGACTAGCGCGTTATTACTTTGGGGAAAAGCCGTAAAATTCGCTAAACGACCCGACCTGAAATCTAGGTAATTATTATAACCATTTATTGTGGGCCCCCCAGTTTATGTGTTTTTATTTAGCAAGGCTCGTCTCATTTATTTTTAAAGGCAATCCTGAAGCGACTATGATTTTCTATTTTTGTCTCTAAAAATCCTAATTAATTAATATGATAAAAGGTCAAATCCTTATGATTCACTTTCTAATTAATTCAAGCCTAGTAACTTATGAAGTAAAGACGAAGCATGCTTAGCTATTTGTTCAAAACAAAAGAATTGGACAGTTTGGGCCTGTCGTGGCAGAAGGCAGGCCCAAGAGGCATTATTCAAGTTTAGTTGTGCAGCTAAACCAAAGCTGTCTGGGCCACATGTTTAAGCCCAGAATCGAAGGTTGAATTGAAGCAAGATGTAACATTGATGATAGAACAAAATTTGAATTTAATCAATATGCTACAGCTAAGCTTGAAATGTCTAGTTAAAGCTTATGTTCTGCTAATTGACGCCCAAAACTGTCCAAGAGGACACTTATGCAATCCGAATATTCAAAGGTAAACAATTAATTGTCATGCTGAGACCTCACCCTATTGAAATTCAAATTAGTTCTAAGCAGTTCACCACAACCCTACTTAATCACAGCTTGAAATATTTTCTAGACAGATTTATGGGACACAAGGCATTAACTAAGACTAACAGGAACCATTCAGTTTAATTACAACTAGTACTCTAAAAATAGAAACTCATATGCATCTCTAAGTACACAAACACACACCTAATGGTTCGATATGAATACACTCACGCCTAATAGTTCATCATTTCAATACAATTCATTACAATTTAATGGTTCGGCTAGTCCAAATATGCGACACAAATCAAAGTAAACGTAAACAAATACCAATTATCTAGCATGTATTCTAGTATAACAACTTGGATGCGCGCACTTCAGAAGGTGAATAGGTGAGCCTTTTATTTCAGCATTTCAATTCAAAAAGCTACATTGAATCAATCTCGAGAGTGTGTACCTAGAATTTACAACAATGAAGAAGAAGAAGAAGAAGAAGAAGAGAGGAGGGTCAACAACAACAGTAACACAGCAATACAACAACAGTATGAACAACCAACTAATTCCAACAGCTACCACCAATCAAGTTCAATACCCAGGACAGTTCGAAAACCAAACAGAACTGATAGAGCAGCCCAAAACAAATACCAAAACTCAAAAAAGAACGAAGGAACTGAAGTACATGCAACCAGCTAATCCACCAACTAAAACAAACCAATCAGGCTCGAAACAAACTGATTCCAAATGCGATGAGATTTCAAATATAGGGCTGAAAACAGAGAATCCCAATTGTTTAAGGAGGCAATCAAACAGTAATCCCTCCCTTTCAGAACTAAACCCTCTTCTGTTTTTAAACTCTAGAAAACTGACCAAAATGTTCTTAAAGCTTCCTTAAAAAATGGGTTTTTCTAAGCTTTCTTCCCCTGACCCCTAACTCTGTCCCATTCTTTCCCTATTTATATGCTCCTTCCAGACCCCTTATCCCCTTGGAACACTTAAACTATTACCCACACCATTCTTGCCCATGATATTCTCTTCCCTCCCCACTACCATGTGTTTTGTTCCATTTGTTTTATTCAATTAAGCATGGGCAACCTTATTTAATCAATTTTCCTTAACCCTTACCCATACCAATATGTCTTGTTCCCCACTAATTGTTAAATAAATGTATTAGTTTAATGTTACACTTAATACACTCTGGACATAACTTAAACTAAACATTTTCAATCTTTTGAATCCCGAGCTTACTGAAATTACTACCCATCAGCTATACCAATTCAACTAATCGAACTCAGTTATTCAACCATATAAACATGACTCCTAACAAGCATATCAGAACTGAATTCAATATAGGACAATCATTGAGATTATCTATCAAAATCAGTTCAAGCTTACATTCAGACTCGACCAAATAGTATCCAGATAAGAAAGAATGATTCAAAGCAACATACATTGGACTGCTAAGGTCGAATTGATTACGATTGGGACAGGTATACTAACACAATGCTACACTATGACTAAAAAAAGATGAATGAAATACTATATATATTGAACTGGACCCAGAGGCTAAGATTAAAACAAGTCAACACCAAACAACTGGACGAGAATTACTGAACTATAAACAAAACAGGTTAATCAATGAAATAACTTAAACATAGGTTAATCAACAGAAGAAAAACTGGACCAAGAAAAGTCTGATGGAGAAGGGAGAAAAATAATTGAAAAGACAAAACTAATCAGCCAAGTAAAGCAACAACAAAAAGAAAGTAAAGAAAAGAAGATACCTCAATATTACAGGCTAAACTCCCATCCGTTCCAATTGAAACTTCGACTTGAGTTTTGAAGCCAAAATGGACCTTAATCGAGTGTTCTCGACTGAGAACACTTGACTAAGGTCGATTATGAACACAAATTATTTTGGCTCTTCTAGGGCTTGTTCAGTCGGCTTAAAATTCGATGAACTCTGCTACGATTTGAGCAAAACTATCATGGGCTTTGGGCGAGGGTGGTCTGGTGGTCAAATGGTGTAACTTTGGGAAGGTTTAGGGTTGGTGCCGCCACCAAGGATTTTTAGGGCGGTGCTAGGGTTCTTATCTTAGATCCATTATTCAAGGAGTCCCGGGGTGATTTGAAGGAAACCAACGACTTTTGAGTCACGAGGGAGGTCCAGGGGTGGATGGTGTTGATTTGGGGTCAAGTGGACAACGTGAGGTTTTTGACTGATCCTTCGATTGAAGATTCAAAGATTTTGGCTGGGATTCGAAGGATAAGGTTTAGGGTTTTGTAACGGGGAGGTTGAGGTGAATAAGTGGTGTAAATTTGAAAGGGGTTGGACCACCGGAACCATCGTGAGGAGATTTCTGGTGGGCGGAGTACGGTGGGGGAAGGAGGAGGTGTGTTTGGTATCTAAAGGTTAGAGACGATAGAGAGGAGGGTGTTTGGCTTGGTGGGGGGTAAGGTTTGGGAGTTATATACGGAGTTGGGGATTTGATCCTGGTCGTTTGATCAAACGAGATCAACGGCATGGATCAATGGCTTAACTGAAACGACGTTGATCCATCGAAATAGAGACCGGGTTGGTCTTTGAAGTGAACGGGTCCAGGTCGAATGCGGGTAGTGGGGTGCGTTGGTGATCGTTCGATCAAATCAATTCTATGGTCCAGATTAAAAGGCTGAAACGACGTCGCTTCTTTGATGATTGGGGCTGGGCTGGACCGTTCGATTTGTTTGATCGACGGTTTACATTTGAGACGCCTAAACGGCGTCGTTCCACCTGTCTCTAAGGCTGGCTAGATTGGACCAGGTCAGGGCGTGCTTTGGGCCTGATTTTCTAATTCAAAATTGGCCTAGTCCGATTTTCCCTTTCTATTTTTGTTCTTTTCCTTTTTTAATTCCTAAATTAAAACAAAAATCCTAGATTAAATTATAAAATAAAAAATTAACTCAAAACTAATTAACTCCTTATAATAACTATCACACAAAGTTAAACACCAATTAAATATAAAAGCACACAATCTTTGGGATTTTCATTTTTGTAAAACAACTTGATTATTCCTAATTGTGGAATTTTTAAAACAAATGCAAATGCGATATATTTTTGTATTTTCATTGATTTAAACAAATAAACATGCACACACAAACGCAAACAATAAGAGGAAGATAACACAAAATTCACAAAATTGCAAACAACACAAAACTAGTTTGTTTTGAATTTTTGGGAGTAATTCTCATATAGAGCAAAAATCATGTGCTCACAATGAGATTTGCACTTGGTTGTCTCTGTGCGAAGAGGATAAGAGTTGGACGTTAATTTGTGAGTAATTCTTTCTTAGATACATATACATACATACATACATACATTCATACACGTNATATATATATATATATATATATATATATATATATATATATATATATATATATATGTATATATATATATTATACCTTGGTTTCTTCTACATGTTTTCTGTCATGACACAAATATTAACATGACGTGTTGGCGCCAATCACATTATTAAGAAAGCCAACAATCACAAAATAAGTACGCATTCTAAATTAAAAGCATGATGTAATAATCTTAACAGTGAAAATATCATAAATAACTGATAAGAACAACTGCGACTCAACTACAAAATCCCTAAAATTCGGGCGTCACCGAGTACATGAGCTACAAAGTGTCAACACGGTCTAAATCTGTAATACAATTGTCTGAAAGATAGAAAGATACAAAATAAAACTAAAAGGAAGCAGAGTCGAGGTCCGCGGGCGTCAAAACAGCTACCTCAATAGTCTTCTAGCAGATATTGAGAGTAGGACGTTAATTTGTGAGTAATTCTTTCTTACATACATACATACATACATACACGTATATATATACATACATATACATACATACATACATATATATATACATACATACATATATATACATACATATATATATATATATATATATATATATATATATATATATATTATACCTTGGTTTCTTCTACATGTTTTCTCTCATGACACAAATATTAACATGACATGATGGCGCCAATCACATTATTAGGAAAGCCGACAATCACAAAATAAGTACGCATTCTAAATTAAAATCATGATTTAATAAGCTTAACGGTGAAAATATCATAAATAACCGATAAGAATAACAACGACTCAACTACAAAATCCCTTAAATTTGGGCGTCACCGAGTACATGAGCTACAAAGTGTCAACACGGTCTAAATCTGTAATACAATTGTCTGAAAGATAGAAAGGTACAAAATAAAACTAAAAGGAAGGAGAGTCGAGGTCCGCGGGCGTTAAAATAGCTACCTCAATAGTCTCCTAGCAGATATTGCTCCAAGTCTACCAACCGGCAAGTCCAGATGTACCTGGACCTGCACACAAATTGCAGAGTATAGTGTGATTACAACCAACCCAATATACTCAATAAGTAATAGGACTAACCTTGGGCTGAAATAAGTGACCAACTCATAAAGGTACAATCAAAATCTAGATACTAACAATGCAGATATAAGAGGGAAATGACAATAATAATTCAGAGAAATCCCATAATCAATTCTTGCACAATACAAAAATCTAGACTTGCTTTCAAGTTCAACAATTTATGCTCAATATGGATAAAAAAATGCACAAGCATAGCTAGCATGAGGAAAGTTAAGTCTCGAGGTCTACATGTCAAATATTCATGTCACATGTAATGCAACATAGTAACAAACGCATGTACTCACACTCTCAAAGTACTCAATCTCACTAAGCATGCACAATCACTTATTACACTCAATCACTTGGCACACTCATTCACTCAGCACTCAATAATACCTACGCTCACTACTGGTATGTTAGTCTCTGGAGGGGCGGATGACGAAGCGCTTATATACGTCAATATGGCATGCTGTGACGTGAAACCCGATCCCATAAATATCATTCACAAGGCATCCCTTAGACCCGAACTCAGTAATCAAGCTCACCAGTCTCACGGGCTCACAATGTAATGATAATAGTAAAATACCCCTGTATGTCCTCGAAATCGAGATGTTCCGATTTCGACCATACATAAATAGTCCTAGCATTTCTTAGAATGAAATGATAAGAAAAGATCCGATACTCACCCCCTTGACGCCCCAATCATGATATCAGTCTTGTGAGGTCACTGGTCCGTGTGAATTTAAAGTCATGCAAAAACTATGCCTATACAGTTTTCAAAAAACTTTTAATGAAATACGACTATTGGTCGCCCATTTAGCTTCTCCAACGCTTTTAAACGGCCTCTATAAATACTTCAAACCTTCATTCTTAAGACTTTTACAATACCATCAAACCTTCTCTGTACTTATTCATCCAATGTGCCTATTTCTTAACCTGTCCCTTCTCGTTATTCAAAATTTTTACAACAAAAATGGCAAAAACTTCCAAGACAATCCCACAAAAAGAGAGGGCCTCTTCATCTTCATGCTCGTCGAAGAGCAAAATAGTGGTACCTCCTAGAATTGAGGAGTGTACCCCAAGATTTGTAATACATCATCTCATTTCAAGGTAGACAAGCCTGCTTCGGTTCCACGATGATGTGAACCCATGTCTCAGTATATTAACTTAATAACCAATCTCAAACAAGTGAACGCAGATTGTCGTTGGGGAGACGAAGTGCATGTGGAGATCCCTTCACCTAATGAAGACATTACCACTCACAAAGCGGGGTACCTAAGTATATACATAAACCTATTTACCTTAGGCCCCGTAGATCCCTCTTTGAACTTTCCAGACCCAGTGATCCTTGACTTCTACCAACAATACCAAGTGACACTTGGCCAAATTTACCCTTTCTTCTGGTGGATTGTTTACCTAATTAGGTACTTTTCGAGCAAATTCAAGGGATTGACCTTTACCCTTGACCATCTGATCAGATTATACAACCCTCTTCTCTACCGAGGTTGTCTGATAAAGTTGCAACATCGATCTCCAAAGTCATTTTTTTCTATCATCAATGAGGATCATGTCCGATGGTGGATGAGCCATTTTTTCAAGTTAAGACCTCTGATCTGATTCTTGCCAAAAAGACATCGTTCCCCGGGGAATGGAATATGAAGCGTAAGTACAAACCTATCAAGAATTTTTTATTAGTTAAACTTTTTAATTTTTATTTGAACTAATTCCCTTTTGATGATACAGCCGTAGATTGGTATCCAGGTGCGGTTGCGGACCTCCCAGGTTGAATTCGACAACTAGTTTCTTCTTTCACATATATCGAGCGCGTTTGGCGTGATTTGGACAAAGGCCAATGGGAGGCCAAAAACCATGGTGAGTCATTAATATTTGCAAGTTCGAATCCCTTAGTGAAATACTTCTTAGCAATACACTTATCTTTACGCTTGTGCAGCCTCAAAGATGTTATTTCTTTGAGACCGCCCCCACCTGGCGAGGGAGAGACCAAACAACCTGTAAAGGATAAGAAAAGAAGGAAAGGGTCTCCAATGGAGTCCCCGAAGTCAAAAAGGGTCAAGCTTCAAAATCCTAGGGCCTGTACAGCGGTCTTGACTCCAGAAGATGTTATACGTATTCGTAATGAGGAAAAAGAGGCCATGTAACTCAAAAAGAAGGAGGAACCAATCCTTCAAAGGGTGTTGAGCCGGAGGCCACCGAAGCGGATCACTCTCAAGCTGAGGAAGTTCCCGGGAGGAGTTCGAGCAATGTTCTTGAATCTACTAGCGACCAGGAGGTGCCCCGCCCTGAAGAGAACTTGGTCGATGAACTCAGTGAACCTCGCACTGAGGTTCCTCAATGGCAAGAGAAGTTCCAATTGAGCCATTCAAGGTAATTGATATAGATGACTCTACGCCAGGCCCGTCATTTTACAAGGAAAAATACGATATGCCCTAGATAGGAAGACTCTTGATATAGAAACATCCCACGGAAAGAATGACATTTTTGACGAATATCATTCCGGGATCGAAGAGGGCCCCGATATTGATGCCTCATCATCCTCGAAGAGGTTGAGAAGCTTTGAAAGAAGGTAAATTTTTACTTAACATCTACATTTAGGGTTTGATTCGTGCTTTTCTGACCTTTTTCCATTGTGTTTAGTTTGTGATGCTCTTCGATCAGTCTTTTTCCAAATCTGAGCTGAACTTGCTGATGTGAAGACAAGCTTAGGAAGCTTACATCGGAGATGGGTGAACTCAAGGTTCTCTATGCCAAATGATAGGGAGAACTTAATGATCTTCGAGCTAGTTCTGTCAGGTAATTTAGCCTTTGTGGGCGTATTTTGCACATATTTGTTTTGGCATCTAATGTTCCACCTTTGAAGTTCCAGGAAAAGGATGACCTGGTGGAGCAGCTCCGGGGTGATCTTAATACCAAAGAGGTTGAAGTGACCAAAAGTGTTGTGTCAATGCTCTTCCCTAGAACATAAAATGTTCACCCGTGTCAGTCGGCAACTTGCGCCGCTGAAATCATCACTGCCTTTCACCTTCTTTCTATGAATATGACGTTATCTGATTTGAACAAAGACTATGTACATTCACCATTTTTACTCTGGTTCTTTCCCTTCCTTATTTTTTAATCTAATCATCTCCATCCATGATTCAAAACCTGTAAGCTCTTGGTCACATAGCAGTAACTTTAATAGGTAAGCGCATGCTTTTTTTAAGCTTCGATTTGAAGCAACTAAAAAAAGGCGCAAAACATTTCCCGTATCAAGAGATATGTGACATTTTCCCTGTCTCTGACTTAACTTCAACCTGGCCTGGCACTTCATTCCTTTTGTTTTTCATAGAGGTGAGGTGGTACTATCATCTACTAACTTTTGCATCCACACCAGTACATCATCTCAGTGAGTGGCTTTAGAATAGTTGTGATGTCAAGACCTATACTCGTTGAGTTTTCCACCAGGCCCCAATTTTCTCCATTTGTTAAAAGCTTTTGCTCTTTTATTGGCTATAGCCTTTTCTTCATCCATTGATGTCTCAGAGGATGTTCTCGAAGGTGCCGATGTGGCCCATTAAGTAGATTAGGTTCTTGGCTTTGCTTTTGCTTCCTTGTTCCCGTGTAAGGACCCTTCGTAGGAGTTGTAAATATATTTTGTAACTATCTATTAGAAATATAAAAGGATTTTGTTTTTTTTCTCATTCTTGGATTGTGTTGAATCTTGTTCATGTTTGTTGAAAATTCGATCTCATAATTTAAATGACCGGGTTGACTTATGGTCTGGGTCATGATGGCCCTTAGGTTTCTAACTGATTAATGTAATACTCTTTGAGGCCTTAGATATACCTTGAGCTAAGCCTAAATATATGTGGGTAGGAATTCAAGGGTCCTAATCTGATATAAGGTTATCCTTTAGACTTCGTGGATAGTCCCCAAGTGAGAATTTTCTCGAGCTCGAGCAGCCCTTGGGCTTAGTGGTTGAGTGAGTACTTGCTCGAGTTAAATATAAAGTTAGCCCTTAGTATTTTTTGTATTAGACCTTAGGCTCTTATACATCGGTCCTTAGGCTCTTTACGTTAGGGTGATTTGGCCTCCAAAATGGCTACAATTTTTCCTTTTTTTGGCTAAAAGGCTTAGTGAAAATTTTTCATGCCTTAGCATGTGTTTCTTGTACCTGTTTGGGTTTTTAGAAGGTTCTATTGATTGGAACATCATTTTTAATTTGATATGCATCATTAATCGAATACCTCTTGATGTTTTTTTGAAGTTTGATATTGTCGAAGCCTTCGCGTTATTCTAGGGCTGATTATATCCAAGCCCCTTATAATTTTCTTTTGCCTAGGGTAGCCTAATTTAACCATGTTTTTTGAAGTATATGAAGGACATTTAGGTTTATGGCGGAAGTTGGACGTGTTCGAGCCGCATTATTTCGGTCGTAGCCTTTTATATGACCGTAGTCTTTTATATGGTCGTAGCCTTTAGTCCCCGAGTCTGATGGCCTTGGCCTTAATATCGAGGGGATATCTCTTCGAGGTCTTGTGGGCTTGAGTGTGCCACTTTGAGGTCTTACAAGATTGAGTGTGAAAATTTGAGGTCTTATAAGTTCGAGTGTTCGATGACTCGATGTGTCGATTATCGATGGTAGTCCCCGAGTATTCGGTTTTTTGGCCATTGAGTCGTTAAATGTGAAAATAGTGGACTTCTTTTAGGCACAAAGTGTTTTGATACAATAAGAATGATTCTTCAAATAATTGATACGTGCGTACATGTTTTGCCGCTGGGGTATCGAATATTTAACATGGACACGGTTCATTTGACCGTTTGGCCCCTTACACCATTCCCCTACTGAGGCCCTCCATAGCATGAATTGTTTTCTTCAAGAATGCATCCTCTGAGGGTGATGCCCCCAGTATTTGAGGTTGATTGAAGAGAATCCTTGAATACTTGTTGAATATTCCTTAGATAGCATGTAGGTGTTCCCTTATTAAAAACCTTGTCGGTAAAATCCAATTGGGATAAAACTCAATCCAAGGGAAAAAGAGTACAACATATGCTTTGAAACCCAAGGTCTTCGAGCTGAAAAGATTTCTCGATGTTTCTAATCGAATATCTGCAAGGAGTTAGTTTTAAATAGAAATGAAGAAGGGGAAAAGTCATACCTTAGTATTTGAAAAGTCATACCTTAGTATTACTAGTGTTTGAGCAACGATACATTCCAGTTGTTTGGTAGTTGATTGCCTTACATTGTGCTAAGTTTGTAGGGTCCTTTCCATACGACTCTTGGGACATGATACAGTCCTTCCCAATTAGGGCCTAGTTTTCCTTCATTTGGGTCTAAAGCATTGAGAGTGACTTTCCTAAGGACTAAGTCCCCGACTCAGAAATATCGAAGGTTCATCCTTCTGCTGTAATACCTTTCAGTATGTTATATTTGGCTTTGATGTGGACTCATGTTTTTCATCAAGTAGTTCAAGAGAAGTGTTCATAGCTTCGTGATTCGATTCCTCGATGGCTTTGAGTTTTTCTGGGTTGATCTCGTTACCCCTGCAAATGGGTCAAATAGTCCTCCGTGGGCAGGGACCTCACCTTTAACAAATGCATGCTTTACCTCAAACTAAGGTCTCCTCTTTTGTTTCACCGATTTAAATCTGGGATCGACATTTAGTCGATGGGTAATTACCTGCTGTAGGATCCCTGTCATATCTAAGTGGGACAAGTCAAACAAATCAATGTTATTGGTAAAAAAATTGAATGAGTTTTTTCCTGAGTTCGGGAGTTAATATCGTCCCCATGTATACCTTTTGTTCTAGAAGATGCTCGATCAATACGTCCTGCTTAAGTTCTTCGATCGTGGACTTCATCGTATCCGATTCCTCTTGGGAAATGAAGTCTCGGGGGATGAGGTAATATTTTTCTTCATCTTCGACCACCCATTCATCTAACACCTGTCCCTTGGTCTCAATCGAGGGTACGGGCTGCGATAGCTAGTTGGCCACCTGTTCGTCTTTTGACTTTTCTGATGTGGAAGGTTTTGATGTTGGTGCCAAGTCGTGTACTACAAACATCTCCTTAGCTGCATGCTGCTCTCCATGTACTGTTTTCACGCCATTTTTTGCTGTGAACTTCATCATTTGATGGAGGGTCGATGGCACCGCCATTATGCTATGGATCCATGGACTTCCAAGAAAAGAATAATACCTCATGTCACCTTCGATGACATGAAATTTAATGTCTTCTATGGATCTAGCCACGTTGACTGGGAGGATGATTTCCCCTTCGTTGTTTCACTTGCCATGTTGAAGCCATTCAAGACTCATGATGTTGGTTTGATTTTATCGAGAAAACCGAGCTGCTCCATGACCCTTGGCCTCATTATATTTGCCGAACTACCTGGATCTATGAGAACACGTTTAACTTGAACTTTATTTAAAAGGATAGAAATTACCAGAGCATCATTGTGAGGCTGAGATAAGGCCTCGGCGTCTTCTTCGTTGAATGTGAGGGTGTCCTCAAGCATCTAGTCCCCATCCATTTCTCTCTTGTGATGGATACTTTGGTACATTTGAATATAGGCCCATGTGGGACATCGACTCCATCAATTATCATGTGAATGACATGTTGAGGTTCTTTAGGTTCATTCTTCCTGTTTGCATCTCTTTCTCGGAAATGGTTCTTGGCCTGGTCGTTGAAAATTTCACAAAGATGCCCCTCGTTAAACAATTGGCTACCTCATCTCTAAGCTGCCTGCAATCCTCGGTCTTATGCCCATGAGTACCATGATATTTGCACATCAAGTTAGGGTTCCTCTGAGAAGGATCGGTCTGTATTGGCGTAGACCATATAGTTTCTCTAATTTTGCCAATGGCTGAGACAATACACGAAGCATCGACATTGAAGTTAAACTCCAATAATTGAGGTGCCTTTACCGGTGCCCAGTGCCTATCAAATCCGGTTTTGCTCATGAGTCCCCGAGAAATTAGACCTCTATCTGTTCTTCGCTCTTTCCAAGGTACGTTACAGCCTTGAATTATTCCTTCGATCTTCAGCGTATGGCTGATATATTTCCTTATTCGACCTTGACTCCATGTCTGCATTTCCCGATTCCTTTGCTAGTAAACGGCTTTAGTACACTGAGCCCGAGGGGGCTCCCAACTGGTCATTCTCAACCCTAATTTTTTACTGGTACCTGTTATGTACATACGCCCATGTCACGACGGGATACTCGATCAAATTCTACTTCAGCTACTTCAAAGCTATCAAACTTCGTTCATTTAGCCCCTATGTGAAGTCTTGTACGACACAGTCGTCGGAGACAGGTGGTAAATCCATTCTTTCTGACTAGAACGAGATACAAATTCCCTCAGCATCTCATTCTCCCTTTACTTTATTTTGAATACATCGAACTTTATTGTTGGGACTTTTATGGCACTGGCATGTGCCTTTACAAATGATTCCTCCAACATGGAAAAAGAGTCATACAGTTCAAGGGTAAGTTAAGGTACCAAATCATGGAACCCTTAGACAGAGTTTCCCCAAACGTTTTTAGCAAAATAGACTCAATCTCATCGTCTTTCAAATCATTTCCTTTTATGCCACAAGCATATGTGGTGAAGTTCTCGTTGGGATCAGTGATCCCATTGTATTTTAGGATGTTAGGCATCCGAAACTTTTTTGGGATGGGCTTCGAAGCCAAACTCTGGGGGAATTGTTTTGCAACGAAATTATTTGAGTCCAATCCTTTCAAAATCGGAGGTGCTCGTGGTATTTGGTCAATCCTTGAATTGTATGTTTCCACTGTTTTGTCATTGTCCTCAATATTTTTTTCTCCAGACTTGATCGTCCTAGTGAGTTCTTCAAGCAATTTCATAATCGCGGGGTTAGTACCCGAGCCACTTTTATCGGGCCTCTCTAGCATCGGTTCAGCATGCCAAGTGTTCACTGGTTCGGATGTATTTGGATTTCTATTCTAATTCTAAAGTTGAGTGATGACGACTTAATGAGATTGTAACGTCTCCAATATCACTTGGAGGTTGACTCACCCTTCTTCAATTCCTAGTGTTCCTTGCTCCCCTGGTCGGGCTTCCCCACATGTATTCCATACCGGGTCTGTGCCCGCATTCGTGTTTAGAGCGTTATGTGAACTGATATCAACTATCCATATTTGGCTCTCCCTCAGGGATTATGGGTGGTACACCAACCCCTATACCACTATTTTCTCTAAGTCCCTCACTGTCATAAGCAGGTGCGTTTGCTGAGCTAAACATATCTTATCCTGAAATCAAAGAATCTTTGACAAGAAAAAGTGTGTAGAATAACGTGTGTTATCTGAAAAACTAGGGCTAAAATAATCACTATTATCTTTATACAAACGGTGGGCGCCAAACTGTTTACCTCGAAAAATGTAAGTAGCAATTAAAGATAATTTTTTATTTTAAAGATATGTGATTTATTCCAATACTAGTAATATACAAGTAATATTAGGTTTAAGAAAGAAGAATTGTTGAACCAAACCAATGTTGTTAAAGCAATGGGGACCTCGAACTCGATTATCTCGGGGACCTCGAGGTGAGCTAAGAGCCAATGAAGTATGAACAATAAAGTAAAATTACTAAAGCTAAAGAACAACTATAGAGCACAGTAAATGAGAAAAACAGAGTTGAATATTCTATTGCAGTGAAAAATGAGATGATCTTTACAAAGATTGGGGTCCCCTTTATATATAAGGGGCAAACCCTAATATGGTACATGTTGACATCCAATTTTGTCCCTCCTTTCTTCCAAACTATTTCGTTAAACTTCTAATATCACCAATAATGTAAGAATAGTTATTTTACCATTTTTAGTACAAACTAGACCTAATTATTATTTTTATTTATTTAATATAGTTATTACTAGTTGTGAGCACGTGATTTTTACCCTATATATGAGAGATTCCCATAAAATTTAAGCAAAAGATTTTTTTTATTGTTGTTGCAATTTCTGTGAGTTTTGTGTTAATTGTTTGCTTGTTATTCGTACATGTTAAGTCATAAAAACACAAAATATGCATTTAGGATTTATTTTCATTCTTAGTATAAATTAGGTAGCAATTTGTTTTAGAACAAAATTAAAGAAAATGTCAAAAATGGTCTTTGCGTTTATTTTCGATTTTAAATAATTTCTTAGAATTTAAAAAAAAATAATAAATACAAAAATACAAAAGGAAAAGAAATACAAAAAAAAAACACAAAATACAAAATACAAGTAAAGATACATACAATACAAAAGGAAGGTGAAAATACAAGAATTAAAATAGACAAAGAGAAAATATAATGCAAATTTGGGCTAAAAATACCCCTAGCCGTCCAAACCCAAACGGATCCAAACAACCCAGGCCCAAGAAGATATCCACCCGGTCCAACCTTTAAGTGCAAAACAACGCCGTTTAGGGCGTCGTTAATCCTGGCCTTTCATTCTTAATGATCCTACGGTCCAGCATTAATAATACCTAATTAATATAATAGATTTTTTTTCATAACCCTAATATTCAGTCTTTCCGTCTCATAGTCTGTAACGACACTCACTGTATACCACCACCCCGCTGCCGCCGAAGAAAACACCACCGTCTCCGGTGGTTTCAAAAATTACACCCTGAAATCACCTGGATACCCTCATCACAAAGATCCTATGCGTTGCCTTCGAATCCCACTGAAATGGTTCGAATATGCATTTTATTATCACCGTCTCCTCCGTCCACGGCGGCGCAGGCGTTCAAACTCAACCAGTTTCTCGCCATGGACTCTACCCTCATGTATCTCTCTATATTCATACTGAAACCTATGAAAACATAACTGAAAATAATGAAACCTCAGGCGCAGCCATGGGTTCCTTCGGCGGTTCCATGTCTCAAGCCTCTTCAAATTACAAGAAAGCTCTTTTACTTCCTTTTCTTCTAAACCCCTAACTATCCTTCCTCAAACAAACCCCAATAGGTCCAAATCTCAAGTCAGAAGAAGCGGAACACTAGAGGTCCCAAGCCCCTGATTTTCAACGTGGCATAAACTTGAAGATCGAGTAGTTATTCGTTAGGTATTTCTCTTTCTTTTAATCTTTTTCTCTTCTTTTTCTTTCTTTTGATAGTTTATGGAAGCAATACTACTTAGGATGAATCAATTTAATTATTTTATTGGCTTAGTTATATTAATTTAGGTTTTTCTTTGGACGACAGTTCATATCTTTGCTTTGGGTGTTTTGATAACTCTCGTTTGTTATGATTAGTCAGTTTTGTTACTCTTTCTGTTCGTTTGATAATCTTTAGAATTAATGTTCTCCTATTTTTGATTAGTCTTCATAATTTGATTAACTATGATAGACTAAAGTTGATTGGTTATAGCTGATTAATACAAAATTGTTTGATAAAATTAATTACTGATAATTGGATTGATTAATTAGCATTTTGATTAAAATCAGTTAGTATTAAGATGAAAAATGTTAAAAGCCAGTAAGGGATAATAAACCGTAGGAATTAAGGGCAGTTTGGGTATAGAAAATGGGGTAATGGTAATTCAATCTAAAAAACAGGGTAGTATGGGTAGTAAAAAAGGGCAATTGAGTAATTTTTAAGTTGAAGTGAGGGTATAATGGGTATTACAAAGGGGTAGGAATATGGTAGAATTAGCTAGAATATTCTAGAAAGGGTTGTAGTGTACATTTTAAACAAACAATTGTACTTACTTGTGCAACAAGTTAGAAATTAGAGGACTAACAAGTAAATAGATGAAATCTGAAGTTCCCTCTCATTTAACTCTATAAATAGGCATGTATTTGCCTTAATTAAGAAGACTTTTGAATCCTAGAGAATTTTGAACCTTATAAGGTTTCTGAACCCTCGAAAATTCCCCAAAAAGATATAGGTCCAATTCTAGATCTGAAAACAAAGGTTTCAGATTTTAGCTTCATCCTCTAGATTTGAATTTCTTCAAAAGATATCCAAAACATTAGAGAAATCAATAATAGATCAAAAATAGTTGTTGATCCATTGAATCTTCAGTTTAAATTCAAGCTATTAGGAGTTTGAAAAAGCTGAGTTTGTATTGTTTAGGATCCGGAAATGTTAGAATACTCAAGGTGTTAATTTTGGTTCAAAGTTCGATTGATGTTGCTGGATTAGCTTGAATATGCGACTGTTTTTATCCAATGCATTGATTCAATTTGGCTTTAAAAATCCCTGTGTTGCTGAAATCTGATCACTGATTTGCTGTTGCAATTGCTGCTGTTAACTTGTTTTTCCTCTCACTTCATCTCTCAATTTCAGGTACTTTTCTGAACATCAGCATGTAAATTTCAGTTGAAAAATGGAAAAAATGAAGTTTGAGGCATGCTACTATTGATTAATGTGGAATAGTATAGCTTTGTTTTTTTTCTTCACGATTTATTTGTTATTTGAATTAATTAGATTTGGATTGTATAATTGTCATTTGAAGATAGAACAATAGTTGATTGTATAAGTAAGACTCTTATATGATTTGATTTGTTTCATTTTTGACAAAACACTGGAATTAGTGACTCTAAGTAATATCGGGAGTCATTCAAATAGTTTAGTAATATAATAGGGCTTTGAATGCTAAAGGAACTGAAACTGACGATTTTAGTGCAATTACTTTTGTTTCGTTTATTAAAAGATGCAAATCGTAACCTTTTGTTTTGTTTTTACTTTTAACTGAAATGAAAATCAAATTCAGAATGACGAATATCACCATTGCTGTAATGCGTACAAAATTGTGTTCGTTTTGGTTTTGTGTAATATGGTCCAATTTGTTTCGATTGAGGCATTGACGAAAGGAATTATAACAAAGATAGGTAAATGTGGTATTCACTTTAAAAAAAATATAACGAGTATAGGAAAAGTGATAATTTAGTGTTGGGTTTGAGTCATGGATTTAAGAATTTTTGAATAACAAAGCTAAGCTATTTGAGGAATAATTAGTTACTCTTGCGAAGCTTTGGGCTAAGATTAAGGCCCAAAAGCATTGCTGAAATTAGAATAAGGATTAAAACTCCAAATATAACAACCCTTAAAAAACAAATACATAATTAGGATTTTTTTTAGAGACTAATAATATAGAGAATATAGTTCACTTTAGGATTAGCCTTTAAATAAAATTGAGACGAGCTTCGCCCAGAAAAAAGAAATAAATTGCGGGGCCCTCAATAATTGCTTACAAAAAATATTAGAATTGGAAGGATTGTTTAGCGAATTTTACAGTCTTTCCCAAAGTTAACATTAGACGAAGATGCTTTAGGCGCGAATAATAATAATATTACTTTCTCAAATATGGGTGCACATTTATATGCGACCCAAATCCAAATCTCAACGAAGTCGAAATGTGTTAAAAGCCACGGGCGTACTGATACGGCGTGGTTCGAAATATATTTGCACGACGTTGCAATTCTTGTAAAATTCAACAATAAAAGCAGATTATTAATAAAAGCACTTAAAAGCGAAACATATATTAAAATTAGATAAAAACAAATTCAACAGTTGAGCGACCGTGCTAGAACTACGGAATTCGGGAGTGCCTAATACCTTCTCCTGGGTTAACAGAATTCCTTATCCGGATTTCTAGTTCGCAGACTGTTAACAGAGTGAAACTTTCCTCGGTTCGAGATTCAACCGGTGACTTGGGACACCATTAATCTCCCAAGTGGAGATTCTGAAATTAAATAAATAAATCCCGTTCCGACTGTCCTTAAATTGGAAAAACTCCTTCCTTTGATTATATCCCTTCTCGGGGTGTAGTAAATAGCTCGTAAAAAGGAGGTGTGACAGCTCTGGCGACTCTGTTGGGGATCAGAAACCCAGAACTTCGGTTCAGGGTTTAAGAATTCGAGCTCGGAATAATTGATGTATTTGTTTATATCTGATTTCCCTATATGTTCATGATTAATGTGCTAAATGTTTACCGCTGTGATATTATTTGAACTGTATGTAAATTGTGCCGAAAACCCTTCTCTTCTTACCTCCGGGGATGTGCTTAATGGTTGAGACTCCCCATTTNGCATCATATATGACTTAGGGGACTCAACACAGGGGTTGGGTCCGTCTAGGACAGGTAACCCGAATATGAAAAGACTATCATGATTATGTGTTGCATTTATTTGTCCCGGGCCATCATGCTGACCGGTTAGGAAAAAAAGAATTGAGAAGAAAGAAAAGAGAAAATGACGATTGTTGATTTTAGAAGAAAAACCGATATTCAAATACTGTCGAAACTCTGTAGGAATTTAAAAATAAGAAAAATTGTTGATTTTTAGTGATTTGTTTTGGATTATTGAAAATAAATAAAAAAAATCATTATGTTGTTTTGTTTTCAAAAATTAAAAAAAAATATAATTGGTTTTTCCAATAAAAAATAGAAAATTTTGTCCTCAAAAATAGTTGGAATAATTCAATTTTGCCAAAAATTTAAAAATGGTTTGTCTAAAAATAATTTGACCGAACTACGCTGGTTTGATTCTCACCACGCGTGAGATACGTAGGCAACCCTCATCAGGTCCAACCACACCTTTTGCAAAAATAGCCAAAAAATGTCAAATTTTTTGATTTTGTTATAAATAAGTCGGGTGATGCTATTCTTGTTTAAAATAAGCCGAATGTCCCTCAAAAGGATGCTGGAAGGCCGTTTTTGCAAGAATAGCCACTTTGAGTCATTTTAAATAATTTGCAGGCACAGCCCTGAAATATTCCCTCGCGAAAATGTCGAAAGGTCGTATCCGCAAAATCACGTTAGAGTCATCTATCATCTTTACAAAAAAATAACCACTTTGTTAAATAAGCCATTACATGGCTGATTTTTGCTGAAATAGCCACATTTGGCTTTAAAAAATTCTCAATCTTGTGTTGGCTTGTGGCGATGCTGAATGATGCCCCACGGGCCCCAAGATGAGAAATTTTCAAGTTTATTTTCTTAAACAAATTTTTTCAAAAATAACCAATTTGCCAAAATAAGCCATAACATGACCAATTTTGTAAAAAATAGTCATAATTGACATTAAATATATTTTTTTTAAGTCTTATGGAAATCTGTAGCGATGCTAAGTGATGCCCTACAATACACAAAATATGAAGTTTTTTTTTCATCAAGTTTGTAGTTGAAGTCGGCCTCTATAATTTTCCTTCAAAGAAAAAAAATTAAAAAAAATCAAAATAAACATCTCTTTATTTTGCATTAATTTGCAAGAACTACGCTCGGTCTGATTCATGTAGGGTCATGATACGTAGGCAATCCACATAGGATTCGACCATAACCAAAAGGAAAAGGAAAAGAAAAAAAAAGGAAAAGAAAAAAAAGGAAAGCCAATAAAGGCAAAAAGAAAAGAAAATAGCAGAAAAACAATAAAGAAAAGGAAAGAAAAAATACCCTAACGCTAACACGGTAGTTTCATGTTGTCATTTCAGAAAGGTGGTTGGTTTGTGGTGGTAATTCTTCTCAACAACAAAAGGCGATGGCAAACAACAATAGAATTGATGTGGTTGGTATCGATACCCGTCAACAGGTGGGTGAACGGAATAACGGGTTGAGCGAGGAAGTTAGGATGTTGAAACAACAGATGGATGATATGTATCAAGCCTGGATAACTGGAAAGGCACCACCCCTACCTCCACCAATGTCTCCTGTCATATCCACTACCCCGGACAATAAACACGGGGAGAACCCTCGGGATGAGCTTCATAATGAAAGTGAAAAGGTCACAGGAAAAGTAGGGCGAGACGAAATAGCTATAAAGCCAAAAAAGGACTTGGGTAACATGTATCACAAAGAATCTTCTGTGTTCCCCGACATTCGCCTGCCTATGGGGTTTGAAATGCCGAATTTTAACTTGTACAATGGAATTAGAGATCCGGTAACTCACTTAAGGGCCTATTGTGATGAAATGAGAGGTGTTGGGGATAAAGATGAATTGTTATTGACATACTTCAGTAAGAGCTTGACTGGGGCAGCTTTAGAATGGTATAATCGCCACGATGTTAGCAAATGGCCTACATTAGGTGATATGGCTCAAGATTTTGTGCAACATTTTCAGTACAATGAAGACATTACCCCAAATTGCTCCTCCCTATCTCAGACTGAAAAGAAACCCAAGGAGAGCTTTAAGGATTTATGGCTCAAGTGGAATGAGCAAGTTTCTCGGGATGATCCTGCCATTGATAAAAAAGATATTGCTGAGTCCCATCCACAACAAGGTCCGATAATCGTTCTTGCCAAACCTGTTCAACCTCAAAATAAACTCCAAACCAATTCCCCGAAAAATACCCGATATTTTTTTAAACCACCAAGTCATAGCCTCCGCCAACAACAAGGTCCGGTGGTCGTTCTTGCTAAACATTCCCAACCACAATACAGACCCCGTGAACGTTCCCAAATTCCACAAAAGCCACACTATCTACTAAATAACACCCGGTCATTGGCCCCATTACCAAGTCACTCCCAGAAATCGGCACCAATAGCCCAAAACTGTCGTGTTCATCACTTTCAAGCACTCAACAATACTGGAAAATGGAGGCATGAAGAGAAACAGAGGCAAAGGGGCAATTTTACGCCCATTGGTGAATCCTACGCAAGCTTGTTTGAAAAGTTAAAACGAGTCGGTCTAATTAAACCACTCCTTGGATATACTCCAGATCCAAAGGCGAAAGGCTTTGATCCTACTGTTCGATGCATGTACCACTCTAATGTCCAGGGGAATAGCATTAAAGACTGTCGTTCTTTGAAAAGGGAAATAGAAAGAATGATCCGAGAAGGAGTAATTGTGGTCGGTAACAAAGGCAAGGAGCCTGCGATTTATCTGGGAAATTTGTTGATCAAAGTCAATAATAGTTTTGGCAATATTGATGTGAAACTCAGTGGCTAAGATACCGGTCGTAACAATTGGGAAGACGCTCCATCTCTTGGCTACCCAGAGTGGAGTTTTGGTGGTTTATTTTGGATGTCATTTTTGCTGTTCGAATCATTTTAGGGTTGCAATCCAGACATTGTCTCAGGAGTCAAACACTTCTATCTTTCTTCTTTGTTTAGTAATAAATTTATTCAGTACCATCTAGGTTTGTAATTCTAGTCTAGTCTGTTCGTTTTTGTTGTTCGTTTTGTTGTTTCAACCCATCAGTATAATAAAATTCTCTGTTTCCCGACATTTCTAGTCACTCCATTTCTAATCATTATACAATTCTTTTCATATTGATTTTAGCGACATGACATGCACATAATTCTCGGCCTAATTTTAAAATGTCAAGATGTAAGGATACTCGGAAGAAACAAAAACATATTGGAATGCTGTGAAGCCTGAAACAAGTGAATACTGGGAAAACGGAACATAAAGAAATACTGTGGAAATGCGTCATTGGTTTAAAGCCAAAGGCAAGAATACACCGAGTTTAAAGGGACCATTCGTGGTATCGAGATTATTGCCCAATGGCACTAAGAATCAACAAATACAGAAGGCAAATATGTGAATCAGTCGAAAGGTGTTTAACTGTGTAGTTTGTACTTGGAATGTTTTGAAGATTGAAATGACGAAGGCATTTTGTTCTGCTATCTAAACACTTTATCCATTGCTATTCCTTTGAGCCTTATTATATTTTCTTTCATATCCCTCTTTCGGAATCAATAACAAAATCAAGGATTGAATGGGGAAATCAAGTGAAGAAAACAAAAGAAGAAGGGAAAAGAAAAGAAGAAAAGAAAAAGAAAAAGAAGAAAAGAAAGCAAAGAAAAGAAAAAAAGAAGAAGAAAAAAGAGAAAAGAAAAGAAAAGAAAAGAAAAGAAATAAGAAAATAAAGAAAAGAATGCAAAGAAAAGAAGAAGAATGGGAGGAAGAAAACATCGCAACAATGAAGCGATTTTATGACCTGAAATACGTTTGATTTGATCCCGAAAGGGTACGTAGGCAGCCTCACTGAGGTTCAGTCACAACAAAAAGAAAGTCCAAGAATCCCCAAGAAGGAAACTGGGGCAGAAGTTATATTCGTTGTGGAAGATATGATTCCGAAAATTGTAATTTTTGAGCTCACGTTGAAATATTTTGAGCCTTTATACCCTTCTTTCTAAACCCATCCAAAAGCCACATTACGGTCCAAAGAAAGACCTTCCGATCAATCTTCAAGAAATGTCGAGTCAAACAAGTAAAGGTGAATCACATCAAAGGCAACATTCCAGAACAATGAAGAGTTAGAGGGTCATGATGATAAGAACTACTACGGGACCTCAAGATGAGAGAAGTCAAAATGAGAGAGTCTTATTGGTGAAAACCCTCACGGGCACCGTAAGGCGACAGTGAGTTGAGAGAAAAATCAAAATGAGAGAGGCTTGATAGTGAAAACCCTATGGGGACTACAAGCCGACTAAAGAGAATGAATCATATCGGGGAAATGAAATATTGAAGACCAGCTTCACGGAAAATTGCAACAAGAGTTGAACATCAGATTTGCTACACAGAGAAGGCTAAAAGTGCATGTCAAGGTCGCTAGAGTCGGTATTCACATCCGATGGGTCGTTATTTTGTAGGTTTCTTGTTAGGAATCGTCTCTAATTCATTTTTTCTTTCATTATATCCTTCCCACCTTGTCTTTCTCTCTTCTTGAGTCTGTCGGGTCATAACAAGTAAAAAAATGACTTCAAAATTTGCCACCAAGCTTTCCAATTGCACGAGATGGGATTTGGTCAACACATCAAATTATCGTAAGTCAGGCAAATATCAGACATGATTGAGTTGCCAGCCGTCAATATGCTTTGGGAATCCCCGAAATATGAAGGCTCGATATGCGAACAGCACAACAAATGAAGGTGAACAGACCAAAGGAATGTCCCGGGATAAGATTGACAAAGAGTGGTACGCAAATCAAAATCCTCCCAAAAGGAAATCAAAGTTATCATGACTAGTGATGACACAATAATGACTTCAATAGTAAGGACCGGTGTTTGAACCAAAGGAGAAACAAGTGCAATGAAGTGGGTTCAGGGGAGATACAAAGGTTGACAAGTATCGACTCAAGAACAATACAACAAATAGAAGTATGGAAGAAGAGGTACATATTCTGAAAAGGAAGGAGTCAGTCAAGAAACGATTAAGGTTTTCAAATGAAATCAGTGAAGGAACAATATACTTTAAGATCGGAGTTTGTGGGATCCGTCAAAAGAGAAACAACATACACTTTAAGTGGGATGGCTGAACACAAGAAATTGGTAAATGACAGGCTGTAAGGGATGCGGGTTTGAACAGAGAAGTAGTATTTTATGTGACAAGGACAGGCGGGAGAAATGGAAAGTTAGTAGATGGGCAAGACATTCAAGTGGAAATCATACTAGCCAGGAGAAGTGAAAGATCAATCGTCATCAAAGTTCAAGGCCACAAACCAACCACCACGTTTTAATTAACAAATTTTCTTTGATTGAAACAGGGGCAGAAGTTTCGGAGAAATACTCCATAAAGAAAGGAGGCACCTAAACAGGTATGACTGGGAATTCTTAGAACGCTTTTGAAAAAATGGGGCTTAGTTTAAATGTCAAAACAATCATGAGAAACATAACTTGGTAGGAAAAGGAATATAAGTTCATTCTAAAGTTTGCTGTAGGAAGTTGTCAGGACCCTCCTGGATAATGGGACGTAGTTTTAAAAAACAAAATACAGTAAGAAATTGTATTAGAAGTTGTCAGGACCCTCCTGGATAATGGGACGTAGTAGAAATTGTAGAAGTTGTCAGGACCCTCATGGATAATGGGATGTAATAGAAGTTGTCAGGACCCTCCTGGATAATGGGACGTAATAGAAGTTGTCAGGACCCTCCTGGATAATGGGAAGTAGTTTAAATCTTTTTGATAACAAATAAATAACTTAGTTGTCAGGACCCTCCTGAATAATGGGACTTAGCTTTAAGAACAAGATATAGTGAAAAATTGTAATAGAAGTTGTCAGGACCCTCCTGAATAATGAGATGTAGTTTTTAAGAACAAGATATAGTGGAAGTTGTAATAAAAGTTGTCAGGACCCTCCTGGATAATGGGAAATAGTTAAGACTTTTTAATAACAAATTAGTAAAGCTTTTGGAAAAGATAGGGGAAATTCGTAGTTGTTAGAAATTGACAGACCTTCCTGGATAATTGGAATGGTTTATGACATTTGATAATAAATACAATGAAGTAATATCTGATAGTCAGGATTGGTCAGGACCTCCCTGAATATAGAACTTATTTTTTAAAATTCTTATAATAGTTGGTAAAATGATTTAGAGTCCGGTTATCAAACTGGGGCAGAAAAATTTTCTTCGGTCTGTTGGTTGTTTGTAAGCAGGCGCCCACCTGTAGAATAAGGGAATACATTTTAAGTTTAGAAATCAGGCGCCCATCTGTAGAACAAGGGAATACATTTTAAGTTTAGTAATCAGGCGCCCACCTGTAGAATAAGGGAATACATTTTAAGTTTAGAAATCAGGCGCCCACCTGTAGAACAAGGGAATATATTTGAAGTTTAGTAATCAGGTGCCCACCTGTAAAACAAGGGAATACATTTTTAAGTTTAGAAATCATGCGCCCACCTGAAAAACAAGGGAATACATTTAAAGTTAGAAATCAGGCGCCCACCTGAAGAACAAGGGAATACATCTTTTAAGCTTAGAAACTAGGCACCCACCTGAAAAATAAGGGAATACATTTTAAGTTTAGAAATCAGGCACCCACCTGAAGAACAAGGGAATACATCTTTTAAGTTTAGAAACCAGGCACCCACCTAAAAAATAAGGGAATATTTTTTAAGTTTAGTAACCAGACACACACCTGAAAAACAAGGGAATATCTTTCAAATTAGAAACCAGGCACCCACTTGAAAAATAAGGGAATATTTTTTAAGTTTAGTAACCAGGCACCCACCTGAAAAATAAGGGAATATGTTTCAAATTAGAAACCAGGCACCCACCTGAAAAATAAGGGAATATCTTTCAAATTAGAAACCAGGCACCTACCTGAAAAACAAGGGAACACTTTTTTAAATCAGTAACCAGACACCCACCTGAAAAACAAGGGAATATCTTTAAAATTAGAAACCAAGCATCCACCTGAAAAACAAGGGAACACATTTTTAAATCAGTAAGCAGGCACCCACCTGGAAAATAAGGGAAGTACAATCTAAATCATAGTTTTGAGTTTTAATATCTGATAACATGATATGCCCAGTCACCATACTGGGGCAGAAAATTTTCTTTGGTTGTTTGTTTTGTCGTAAGCAGGAGCCCACCTGGAAAACAAGGGAATACCTTTTCAAACAATTGCAAGCAGGAGTCCACCTGGAAAATGGACACATATTTCAAATTGAAATGGTTGAACATCATCAAGGCAACAACAACAATGCCGTTAGAAGAATACAAGATACAAGTTCAAGGCAACACAAGAACAAGTTGGAAGACATAGATAGGATTTTTTGTAATTCCTAAGTCATAGCTTAGGCTAGCTTCTTTTATTTTTTACCATGGTGTAATAAGGGGTCAGTCAGCAGTAACAGCAGTAACAACAGCAACAGCAGTCAGATCACAGTATCTGGCAGTCCCAGCTACCAGACATTCCCGAACTACACTGACCTAATTCCTGTTTAGCCCAGGATATGTAGGCAACCTCTGAAGCAGGGTGCGGTCAAAACTTTTCAAAATGCTTCACAACGGAATACTCGAACGGGTAAAAATCGCTCATATTTGCTCACTTATCTTTGCACGAAAACTCTTCGTGTTTCCGAGCAAAGAGGAGCAGCTGTGAGCACGTGATTTTTACCCTATATATGAGAGATTCCCATAAAATTCAAACAAAAGATTTTTTTTATTGTTGTTGCAATTTCTGTGAGTTTTGTGTTAATTGTTTGCTTGTTATTCGTACATGTTAAGTCATAAAAATACAAAATATGCATTTAGGATTTATTTTCATTCTTAGTATAAATTAGGTAGCAATTTGTTTTAGAAAAAAATGAAAGAAAATGACAAAAATGGTCTTTGCGTTTATTTTTGATTTTAAATAATTTCTTAGAATTTAAAAAAAAATACAAAAATACAAAAGGAAAATAAATACCAAGAAATACAAAAAAAATAAAAAAACAAAACAAAACACAAAATACAAAATACAAAATACAAGTAAAGATACATACAATACAAAAGGAAGGTGAAAATACAAGAATGAAAATAGACAAAGAGAAATTATAATGCAAATTTGGGCTAAAAATACCCCCAGCCGTCCAAACCCAAACGGAACCAAACAACCCAGGCCCAAGAAGATATCCACCCGGTCCAACCTTTAAGTGCAAAACGACGCCATTTAGGGCGTCGTTAATCCAGGCCTTTCATTCTTAATGATCCTACGGTCCAGCATTAATAATACCTAATTAATAAAATAGATTTTTTTTCATAACCCTAATATTCAGTCTTTCCTTCTCATAGTCTGTAACGACACTCACTGTATACCACCACCCCACCGCTGCCGAAGAAAACACCACCGTCTCCGGTGGTTTCCAAAATTACACCCTGAAATCACCTGGATACCCTCATCACAAAGATCCTATGCGTTGCCATCGAATCCCACTGAAATAGTTCGAATATGCATTTTATTGTCACCGTCTCCTCCGTCCACAGCGGCGCAGGCATTCAAACTCAACCAATTTCTCGCCATGGAATCTACCCTCATGTATCTCTCTATATTCATACTGAAACCTATGAAAACATAGCTGAAAATAATGAAACCTAAGGCGCCGCCATGGGTTCCTTCGGCGGCGCCATGTCTCAAGCCTCTTCAAATTACAAGAAAGCTCTTTTACTTCCTTTTCTTCTAAATCCCTAACTATCCTTCCTCAAACAAACCCAAATAGTGCCAAATCTCAAGTCAGAAGAAGCGGAACACTAGAGGTCCCAAGCCCCTGATTTTCAACGTGGCATAAACATGAAGCTCGAGTAGTTAATTTGTTAGGTATTTCTCTTTTTTTTAATCTTTTTCTCTTCTTTTTCTTTCTTTTGACAGTTTATGGAAGCAATACTACTTAGGATGAATCAATTTAATTAATTGATTGGCTTAGTTATATTAAATTTAGATTTTTTTGGACGACAGTTCATATCTTTGCTTTGGGTGTTTTGATTAACTCTCGTTTGTTATTATTAGTCAGTTTTGTTACTCTTTCTGTTCGTTTGATAATCTTTAGAATTAATGTTCTCCTATTTTTGATTAGTATTCATAATTTGATTAACTATGATAGACTAAAGTTGATTGGTTATAGCTGATTAATACAAAATTGTTTGATAAAATTAATTACTGATAATTGGATTGATTAATTAGCATTTTGATTAAAATCAGTTAGTATTAAGATGAAAAATGTTAAAAGGCAGTAAGGGGTAATAAACCTTAGGAATTAAGGGCAGTTTGGGTATAGAAAATGGGGTAATGGTAATTCAATCTAAAAAATAGGGGTAATATGGGTAGTAAAAAAGGGCAATTGAGTAATTTTTAAATTGAAGTGAGGGCATAATGGGTATTACAAAGGGGTAGGAATATGGTAGAATTAGCTAGAATATTCTAGAAAGGGTTGTAGTGTACATTTTAAACAAACAATTGTACTTACTTGTGCAACAAGTTAGAAATTAGAGGACTAACAAGTAAATAGATGAAATCTGAAGTTCCCTCTCATTTAACTCTATAAATAGGCATGTATTTGCCTTAATTAAGAAGACTTTTGAATCCTAGAGACTTTTGAACCTTAAAAGGTTTATGAACCCTGGAAAATTCCCCAAAAAGATATAGGTCCAATTCTGGATCTGAAAACAAAGGTTTCAGATTTTAGCTTCATCCTCTAGATTTGAATTTCTTCAAAAAATATCCAAAACATTAGAGAAATCAATAATAGATCAATAATAGTTGTTGATCCATTGAATCTTCAGTTTAAATTCAAGTTATTAGGAGTTTGAAAAAGCTGAGTTTATATTGTTTAGGATCCGGAAATGTTAGAATAATCAAGGTGTTAATTTTGGTTCAAAGTTCGATTGATGCTGCTGGATTAGCTTGAATATGCGACTGTTATTCTCCAAAGCATTGATTCAATTTGGCATCAAAAATCACTGTGTTGCTGAAATCTGATCAATGATTTGCTGTTGCAATTGCTGCTGTTAACTTGTTTTTCCTCTCACTTCATCTCTCAATTTCAGGTACTTTTCTGAACATCAGCATGTAAATTTCAGTTGAAAAATGGAAAAAATGAAGTTTGAGGCATGCTGCTATTGATTCATGTGGAATAGTATAGCTTTGTTCTTTTTCTTCACGATTTATTTGTTATTTGAATTAATTAGATTTGGATTGTATAATTGTCATTTAAAGATAGAACAATAGTTGATTGTATAAGTAAGACTCTTATATGATTTAATTTGTTTCATTTTTGACAAAACACTGGAATTAGTGACTCTAAGTAATATCGGGAGTCATTTAAATAGTTTAGTAATATAATAGGGCTTTGAATGCTAAAGGAATTGAAACTGACGATTTTAGTGCAATTACTTTTGTTTCGTTTATTAAAAGTTGCAAATCGTAACCTTCTGTTTTGTTTTTACTTGTAACTGAAATGAAAATCAAATTCAGAATAACGAATATCATCATTGCTGTAATGCGTACAAAATTGTGTTCGTTTTGGTTTTGTGTAATATGGTCCAATTTGTTTCGATTGAGGCATTGACGAAAGGAATTATAACAAAGATAGGTAAATGTGGTATTCACTTTTAAAAAAATATAACAAGGAGTATAGGAAAAGTGATAATTTAGTGTTGGGTTTGAGTCATGGATTTAAGGATTTTTGAATAACAAAGCTAAGCTATTTGAGGAATAATTAGTTACTCTTGCTAAGCTTTGGGCTAAGATTGAGGCCCAAAAGCATTGCTAAAATTAGAATAAGGATTAAAAGTCCAAATATAACAACCCTTAAAAAACAAATACATAATTAGGATTTTTTTTTTAGAGACTAATAATATAGAGAATATAGTTCACTTTAGGATTAGCCTTTAAATAAAATTGAGACGAGCCTCGCCCAGCAAAAATAAATAAATTGCGGGGCCCTCAATAATCGCTTACAAATTATTAGAATTGGAAGGATTGATTAGCGAATTTTACAGTCTTTCCCAAAGTTAACATTAGACGAAGATGCTTTAGGCGCGAATAATAATAATATTACTTTCTCAAATATGGTAGCATATTTATGTGACCCAAATCCAAATCTCAACGAAGTCGAAATGTGTTAAAAGCCACGGGCGTACTGGTACGGCGTGGTTCGAGATACATTTTCACGACGTTGCAATTCTTGTAAAATTCAACAATAAAAGCGGATTATTAATAAAAGCACATAAAAGCGAAACATATATTAAAATCAGATAAAAACAAATTCAACAGTTGAGCGACCATGCTAGAACTACGGAATTCGGGAGTGCCTAATACCTTCTCCTGGGTTAACAGAATTCCTTATCCGGATTTCTAGTTCGCGGACTGTTAACAGAGTCAAACTTTCCTCGGTTCGGGATTCAACCGGTGACTTGGGACACCATTAATCCCCCATGTGGCGACTCTAAAATTAAATAAATAAATCCCGTTCCAACTGTCCTTAAATTGGAAAAAATCCTTCCTTTTATTATATCCCTTCTCGGGGTGTAGTAAATAGCTCGTAAAAGGGAGGTGTGACACTAGTATTATTAATGTTATTACTACTATCACTATTATTATTAATATTATTATCATTATTATTATTATTGCTATTATTATTATTATTATTATTATTATTATTATTATTATTATTATTATTATTATTATAGTGTCACTATTATTATCAGTACTATTATAAACGTCATTATTATAACTATTATTACTACCAATATTATTCTTTATAGAGTTATTGTTGTCACAATTATCATCATTATTATTTTTATTATTATTATATGTTTAGTCTAATTCTTATTGTCATTTTTGTAAAAAATATAACTTTTCTTTATTAAGGAGAGATAAAAATATTTCTTTCATCTCACACTTTATAAAAAGTTTACTATAATAATATTATGGATTTTCATGAAATGGTTATTGTGAGCACGTGATTTTTATCCTAAGCAAATTATTCCAAAAATGTCAAATAAAATAATTTTATAATTTTAGGAATTTTGTTTCGTTCTTCGTATTAACTGGTTGCATCATAACTCGTATTAAAAAATACAAAAATATCCATATGTATTAGGATTTTAATTTTTACATTTTTTTTAGTATTAATGCATTTTGGAAAACAAATGAAAGAAAAATCAAAAAATAGCATCTTATGGTTTTAATTGGAAATTACTACAAAGTAGTTATTAAATAATTTTTAGACTTTAATTAGTATGATTATTTGTTTAATCTCAATTTTATAAAATCATAAAAAATAATAAAAAAATATAAAACGAAAAAAGAAAAAAAGGGAATAAGAGAAAATTAGAAAAGGGTGATCTTTAAAGAAGAATGAAATTGGGCTTCTTTTTTTTTCTTCAATCGAATCCCAGGCCCAATTATGCCCAACCCATCTGCCCTAGACCCGACCCACTCTCCAACAAAATACACACGCTCACAATCATACGGAGACCCCAGAATCCCTAATTGTAACGCGCACTGTTTTTCTTCTCTGAAGAACACCTGAACCCAACCCCTTTCAGCCCAAAATTCACGCGAGTGAGCTCCCATCCCACCTCACGCGTTCCCCCTCCCTCCTCGTCACCATATTTGTAACGACCTCTCACAGATTCTCTCATCCCCATTCCCTTCTCACGTGATGGAAGCCTCTAGAAGGCATATGCCGGATAATGAGGAGCGGGGGATTGATTTCGATTAATCCCAGCCCTTCATTCATCAGGTGTTGGCCTGATAACTAGAGGAATTTTGGGATTTCAGGGGGGAGCTAAAAAAATTTCAGAGAAAAATCGGAGAGAGATTTTTTGGGAGAAAGGTGAAGGTTCAAAGCTAGAGTTCTCTTAAAATGGAACTCGTTTGAGAATTGCTGGGTTCGCCGCTGTCAGAGCTTTTGATTCCTACTCATTTCTGTTGTTGGTTGATGACGTTAGTTATTGGATTCTACTTGTATTCAACGTTCGAGCAAAGTTAATCACAAGTGTTTATCGATTCAGGTTCATCTCATGGTTCTTTTGATCTGTTTATTGTAATTCTCTTTTTCTGTTTTCCTTGTTATTGTTTGAAGTATGGGTAAGAACTATGGGTGGTGGAATGAGGTTCTTCTTTACAATTTTTAGTTGGTTGGCTTACAAAAATCTTAAAGCTCTCTATTAGTCTTTCTTTTGATTTTCGAAACAGAAAATACCAAAAATATAAGCTTTTGATTTGTTTAACAAGAAATGGAGTTTAGCTGAGGTCCGTCAATTGCTCGAGAGGTTTTATTCGTGGTTCCTGTGATCCCCCGTTCGAGTTCATTGTTTGTGTTGCATCATAGCTGTTGTCTTTTTGAATTTTTATTGTTGGATTCACTTGTATTTGGCTCGAAGTAGAATTAATCTAAGTTTTCGGCATTCAGGTTCTTCTCTCTCCCTTTTTGTTTCTGTTTCGATGTTGGTTTATGACATGGTGAGAACTTAGGATAAAAGTGATAGAAGTCGGCTTTGCGGGGATTAAATAGTATTGGATCAGTATTATTCGTCTCCTATTACATGTGTTCTGTTTTTCTTTGGTATTTAAATGCCTCACAACTTCGATTCTGCCCAGTTTCTAGTATGGTCGTTTGAAGTTTGATCTGATTG
>MU680811.1:0-31140 GCA_026770625.1 Nicotiana glauca | reverse complement strand
AAAATCGCCTCTTATGTTTTGGGTTTTGAAAAAGTGTAAAAATAGCTGAAAATCTCGAATTTATATACTTTACTGAAGGCTGGCGCAGACTGCACAGAAATGCCACGCGGTCGCACGAACCTACCCAGCGCGGACCGCACTATTTTGGTGAGCGACCGCGCTGGTCGAACCCAAGCCATGGGCCTCTCTGAACCTGGCCACGCAGACCACACAGAAATGCACCGCGGCCGCATGGCTTCCAGCGCGGACCGCACTGATTTGATGCGCGGCCGCGCTGGTTGAACTTAAACCAACGACTCTCTGAACCAGTCCACGCGGACCGCGCAGAAATGCACCGCGGCCGCGTGGGACCTGCTACTCTGCCACATCTGATATTTTAAGCCTAAGGCCTCCCGGGACCTACTCAAAACTCACCCGAGCCCTCGGGGCTCCAAACCAAATATGCACACTGGCTCAAAAACATCATACGAACTTGCTCGCGCGATCAAATCGCCAAAATAACATCATTTACATAGAATCAAGCCTCAAAACTCATAAATTTCATTTCAAAGTTCATAACTTCCAACTTTAGCTATTTAGGCCCGAAACACGTCAAACGACGTCCGTTTTCAACCAAACTTTACAGGAAGCGCTTAAACAATATATAAGACTTGTACTGGGCGTCGGAACCAAAATACGAGCCCGATACCATAGTCTTTTAATTAATTTTCATTTTCCTTCATAATTTCAAAAAAATAATTTAACAGAAAAATTCTTTTACTCGGGTTCTAGACCTCGGATTTCATTTCCGGGCACATGCCCGAGTTCCATATTTTTCTACGGACCTTCCGGGATCGTCCAATCTCGGGTCCGGGTCCGTTTACAAAAAATGTTGACCAAAGTCAACTATAATCATATTAATATCAAAATTCTTCAAATTTTTCACAGAATTCACATATTCCAACACAGAAATTTTCCGGCTATGCGTCCAGACTGCGTACGCAAATCGAGGCAATAGAAAATGAGATTTTCAAGGCCTCGAAAGTACAGAACATATGAGGAAAATAGGTGATGACCCTTTGGGTCGTCACTTTAGGAGACTTTTAAAATCCATCATAAATGCAAAATTTGACCCACACGAATGACTAACTGACTTTTAGAAGGCTTAAAACAGCTAATTCTCAAGCAGAAACAGAACAATTGAGCTGTTTTTTATCTGAAAATCAATGGAACAGTGAAATTTTTTTTTGATTTACTGATGTTTGAATTATTTTTTTGGAGTTTTATCTTTTGAATTTCGAAAATATGATCTAAAATCTGAAGAGGAAGCTAGGAGGGAAAATGGAGGTTCTAAACTTGTGAAACAAGTAAGGGACATGTCCTTTTATAGACAAAATTGGAGGGAATTTCAGATTTTCCCCTTTTACACATTAGTCCCTATTTATTTCTATTGTTTACCCCTCATTTATGACTTGTTATACAAGTAACTACACCTATTTTATTGAAATCTATACTAAAGCCCAATCTAGAAGATTCTATACCCATTATAATTCCTATACTACCCTCACTTCATTTCACTATTTACCAAATCTGATTAAACTACTATTTTCCATGCCTATACTACCCCTGAAAACATCTAAAAATTACTATCCAAACCCAGCAGTCCCCTAAACCTAATTAAGGACCAAAACAATTAATGGACTCCTATAATTCTAATCAGGAAAACAAAATTATCTTAACAAGACAAACAGAATTTAAACTAACAAATTGAAATCTAATAAAACAATTAGAAATCCTAATTCCAATAGGTTTAGACCATGAACAAATTGTTATTATTACTAAAACTTAATCAAATAACAGAAAATTCTATCACTTAAACTACCATTTAACAAAATCAGATCACAATTAAGATAGTGACTAGAAAATCAAGACTAAATTGATTGATGATGCTGAAGCAGGGAAAATTAAAAGCTCCTAGACTTGAGCAAATCAAAATTGTATACCATTGCCACTAAAATTAACCTAAGTGCTACATTAAGAGTCAGAATTATCGAACCATGGCTATATTATATTTAAGAGTTATTGGGACTAATCAAAACAAAGAAAAGAACAGGAGATCGATTAAAAGAAGAACACAACCAACGCAAGAAAACAATCAGTGACTAAACATAATTGTTGAAATTAGACTAAACAAACACATGCATAAACAGACAAAAATTAAACAAAAGAAAGGAAAAAGTTGAAGAAAAACTTATCTAGGGTTCCGCCAGAAAATCTTGAAATAGTTATTCGAACTGTTCCGGTCATATTTGAGCCAAGCGCTCATGGGGGTTCGATAGGGGAAGACCAGAAGGTCTCATAGTGTTAACCTGGGCTCGATTGGGTTATTTTGGACTTTGGCCGGAAAATTCCAATTCAATTATTCGAGACGTTCCAGACATATTTGAGGTAGAATACCATGGGGGTTGGGTAGAGGAAGTCAAGGCGGTTCTATGGTGTTATTTTGGGGGTGATTGGGTTAACCGGCGTCATGGCCGGACAATCTTCTTGGGAATATTCGAAGCTTTCTGGGTAGATTCGAGGGGTAAGAACATGGGGAGTGGAAAGAGGAGATTAAGAGGAATTGATGGTGTTAATTTGGCAGTCATCGGCGTTGGTTGCGTTTCCCGCCGGTGAGGGTTCCGGCGAGGTCGGCGGTGGTGGGGGAGGAGTATACGAGGAAGACGCTTATGTCGTTAGGGTTATGAAATATATCCAAACACTTTTATTAATTAAATGATATCGCATCTAAGCCGTTGGATTAAAACTTTGGATGGTTCAGATCCAACGACGCCAAACGGCGTCGTTTTCTTAATGGGGAATCAGGCCGGGTTGGGGTTGTTTGGGGCTGGGCTGGATCCGTGTGTTTGGGCTCAACATTAAACATAACAACCCAATTTCTTTTACTCAATTTACTTTATTTCTTTTGCTTTTATATTTGTTTCCATTTTTGTATTTTTTCTGATTTTATAAAAATGTAAAAAATTAAGACAAAAATCTAATTACACCATTTAACTCCTAAAATTATTTAAAAATCATATTTAAAGATGAATGCAACAATTATCAATTAAAATTGCCTAAGAACTATTTTTTTGATTTTCTTTAAATTATTCTAAAATGAATTAATACCTACTTAATACTAAAATGTGAAATTAAAATCCTAATGAAAATGCATATTTTTTGTATTTTTTAATATGAATTATTATGCAACCAATTAACATAAAAATGCAACAAAATTCATAAAAATTGTAAAATCATTTTATTTGAAACTTTTGGAATAATTTGCTTAGGGTAAAAATCACGTGTTCACACCTATTCCCTCAAGCCAAAGTTAGATCAAACACTTACCTTGGTCCAAAGAATAGTGATCAATCCTCAAATACCGTCCTTCCTCTGCAATCCGACTCCAAAATAATGATATCTAGGCATAATTAATTCAATAATATCAATAAATACTCAATGGCAACATCTCATAGCCTAAATATGAATTTCCTAACATTCTTCCAAAGATACCAAAATTCGACACCGGGCCCACATGGTCCAAACACGAGGCTCGGACCAAAACCCAATCAATAGCCCCCACGAGTTCAAATATGCAATTTGTTTTAAGATTCGACCCCAAATTGAGGTTGAATCACCCAAAATTCTCAAAACCCTAACTCTACCCAAAACCTCTAATTTCTACTTTGATTTCATGTTTTTAGGCTTAGAAATTGGTGATTAGTTGAAGAAATTAGGAGAAGACGAGGTCAGGAACACTTACCTATGAAGCTATGGAGGAAAACCACTTCAAAATCCGTCTATGGGGTGTGAGGAAGAAGGGTTCGTGTGGAAAATGGAGTGAGTCCTGTAACTATTCTGTTTTTAGACCTTAAAAATCACTGGGCAAAAATGCCCTTCGCGTTCACGGGAAAGGGGCCGCATTCGCAAAGAGTTAATTCAATAGACCATCATGTTTGCGATGAGGAGGCTGCGAATGCGAAGAGAAAGACTGGGGGTTCCAGGGAAATGCTCTACGCGAACGCGTGGAGTGGCTCGCGAATGCGGTGAAGGAAGAACTAAAATTACGCGAATGCGGGAATCATTCCGTGAAAGCAAAGAAGGAAAATACTGGGGCCCTGAATTTGGCTTACGTGTTCGCGAGGTTCAAGACGCGAACGCAAAGCGGGAAGACACAGAGCTACGCAAACGCGAGGGTACCAATGCGAACACGATGAAGAAAATCCCTGTTTAAAAATTGCAGAAAATCTTATATCATCCTAAGTCCAAAACCACTCCGAACACCTCCGAAAACACTCTCAAGCCCTCGGGGCTCCTAACCAATCACACACACTAACTCAACAACATCCTATGAACTTACTCGAGCGATCAAACTGCCAAAATAACATCAAAATCATTGAATCAAACCCCAAAATCATCATTTTTCATTCTAACTTCATAAACTTCAAACTTTAGATATTTAGGTCCAAAACACGTCAAATGACGTCCGATTTCGACCAAACTTTACAGAAAGCACTTAAGCCATATATAAGACTTGTACCGGGTGTCAGAAACAAAATACGAGCCCGATACCACAATCCTTTAATCAATCTTCATTTCCTTTTTCCTTAATAATTTCAAAAAAATAATTTCACAGAAAAATTCTTTTCTCGGGCTCTGACCTCGGAATTCGACTCCGGGCACATGCTCGAGTCCCATATTTTTTTACGGACCATCCGGGACCGTCAAATTACGAGTTCGGGTCCGTTTACCAAAAATATTGACCGAAGTCAACTTTAATCATTTTAAAGCCATATTTGAAATTTTTCACAGAATTTAACATATAATCTTTTCAGCTATGCGCCTGGACTGCACACGCAAATCGAGACAACTAAAAGTGAGGTTTTCAAGGCCTCAAAAGTATGGAAAAAGAGAGAAATCTGGTGATGACTCCTTGGGTCGTCACATGCGGAGGTTGGTGTTCGCAATTGCGAAGGCAGCAGTGGTGTGATGGTTCTCGCATTTGCGATGGACCTTCACATTTGCGGGCTTCGCAATTGCGACATCTGCACCTGTTAAATTGGGTTTTTGACGAGATTTTCACTTCACTTCTCAAATTTTCAAACCCTAAGCTCCCATAGGCGATTTTCCAGAGGAGAGTTCTTCCCAAAATCATAGGTAAACGATTTCTATCTCATTTTCTTCAATCTATTTCATCTTTTTACATGATTTCATCTCAAGATCTAGGGTTTTTCATGGGAAATTGGATGTTTTTGGGTAGAAATTAGGAATTTCAAATTTTGGGGATGTAGACCACAAATTGAGGTCGGATTCCAAAATCAATTGCATATCTGGGCTCGGGGTTGAATGGGTAATTGAATTTTTGTCCGAACTTCGAGTTTTGACAAAGCGGGCCCGAGGTCGATTTTTGACTTTTTGGAGAAAATGTTTGGAAACCTATTAATTAAATATTGGAATTGAGTTCTTTAGGATTTATTGATGTTATAAAGTTAATTATGACTAGATACAAGTGAATTGGAAGTGGAATCGAGAGGTAAAAAAGTAATAGAAACTTGATTTTGGCCGTGAAATCGAGGGGATTATTTGGTCTAACCATAGCTTGAGGGAATAGGTGTTATTGTCTTATTAGCTACGTGTTTAATTGCTGGGTACGGCGTATAAGTGTTGTGACGAGTACCTATACGTCGTTGTTGGGTCATAGCATGCAAATGGGCCTTATACTTGTAACCATTATGTCTCTTATCACGTATTGTTCATGCTTAAGCTGGTTACTCTTCATGTTGAACAAGTTTGGTTATATTTTCTAGTTTTTGAGTAATTGTTGAGTGTTGACTTAAGTTGAGACTTACATTGTGAATTTAATTATTGAAACGTGATTGGTTATAGCTGATTCCCTTGCCGGGATGTTATTATTTCTATTGTTTGGGTGAGGAAAGAGTGATAAAGCACAAATTCATACTTATGCATATGGTGAGGAAGAGTTATAAAGCACGAAGGGTGATGCCGTGCAAATTTACATTTATATTGATGCATATGGTGAGGAAGAGTGATAAAGCAGGAAGGGTGATGCCGTGCACATTTCTATTATTCATATGGTGAGGAAGAGTGATAAAGCACGAAGGGCGATGTCGTGCACATTTGTATTATTCATATGGTTAGGAAGAGTGATAAAGCACGTAGGGTGATCCTGTGCACATTTTTATTATTCATTGCATGGTAAGGATTTTGAGTAAAAGCATGAAGGGTGATGCCGCGCATTTTTTCTTTACTGTGATTATCTGTTGTTACCGGGTCAAGTGCTCTATGTGTTTAATTTCTGTTACTATTATTATTCCTTAGTCTGGTACCCCCATAGCATGTTGCCCCTCCCTGTTAGTTTCTATTTAGCTTCTATTATTGGTATTTTGTTAGGATATTGTTTAACGGCACAGGTTTATGTTGTTTGTCATTTCTTAGCCTCGTCACTACTTTGTCGGGGTTAGGCTCGGCACTTACCAGTACATAGTGTCGGTTGTACTGATACTGCACTCTGCATTTTCTGTGCAGATCTCAGTGTCGGACCTTGTGAGTAGAGTTTAGGTGTCTGCCTTCAGTCCATTAGAGAACCACGATAGTCCTGCAGGCATCCGCAAGCCCTGACATCCCCTGCTATCCTATTTCTTTTCTGTTTTATCTACTTTCATGCCAAATGTATATTGCTTTGTTTAGACCATTGTTTGTAGTACTCGTAGACAATCCATGAGTTATGACACCAGTTCTGGATGGAGTTTTATCACGGTTTTGTATTTGTATTAAGGTAATCTATTAAATTTTTTTCTTCCATATTTATTTCGCTAATTTACATTTATTAACTTGTAAATTGTTAAAAAATAAAGGGAAAAGGTGAAATAATTTATAACATTGGCTTGCCTAGCGAGTACAATATTAGGCGCTATCACGGTCCCAACGGTAGGAAATTATGGTCGTGACAAGTTGTTATAAAAGCTCTAGGTTGCTTAGGTCTCATAATTCATGGAAAAGCTTAGTAGAGTCTGAGGGATCGGTATGGAGATGTCTGTGTTTATCCTTCGGAGGGTACACAGTTAGGAACAGTTTCACTTCTATTCATCTAGGTTGTGCGGTTTGATTTCTCCATGCTAATTGAACTTTTACTACGTTCTTTCACAGATAGCGAGAACATGTACCGCTTCATCAGTTGATCAGCAACCTGAGCCCCCAACGGTAACTCCTATGAGGGGAAAAGAAAAAGGCTAAGGCCATGCTAGCGGTAGGGGCAGAGTTCAGCCCAGAGCAGCAGCACTAGCAGTAGAGCCTCAGGTAGAGTTTGATGATGAGGTTCCGGCCCAGACCGTTCCAGCGGGCCTAGCATAGGTTCTAGAGGGGTTCATCGCTACCCCGGTACTCCAGGATGCTCTAGTACATCTAGTAGGCCTTATGGAGTGTATCACTCATGCAAGCATACTTCCTGTAGCACCAGCCATCTCTCAGGATAGGGGAGGCGCACAGACTCCCACTACTCACACTCCATAGTAGGTCGCTCCCCAGTTTCAGACTCTAGTAGCTCAGCTAGTTGGGCTAGTTCCACCGGGTGTTATAGCTCAGGTCGGTGATGGATCAGCTATATCTTCTGACGCCTTATAGACACTGGACAAGTTCACCAAGCTTTTCACTACTACCTGTGGAGGTACACCTTCAGAGGATCCCCATGACTATTTGGACAGCTGTCATGAGGTTCTACGAAATATGGAGATAGTGGAGACCAATGGGGTCGACTTTGCTGCTTTCCGTTTGTCAGGTTTTGCCAAGAAATGGTGGAGAGATTATTGTTTGGTCAGACCAGCTGGGTCACCAGCTCTCACTTGGGACCAGTTCTTACAGATATTTCTCGAGAAGTTCTTTCCTATCACTCAAAGAGAGGAGTAGCGCAGGGAATTCGAGCGTTTTCAGTAGGGTTCTATGACTGTCACCCAGTACAAGATGAGGTTTATTTATTTGGCTCATCAAGCTCTTCTGATACTCCCCACCAAGAGAGAGAGGGTGAGGAGGTTTATTGAGGGACTCTCTCAGCCTATCAAATTGCAGATCGCTAAGGAGACAGGGAGCGAGATTTCTTATTAGGATGCGGCCAATGTGGCCAGGCGGGTTGCGTTGGTTCCAGCTCAGGGGAGCGATCAGGGGTCTAACAAGAGATCTTGTCATTCTGGCAGATTCAGTGGTGCCTCGTCTGGAGGTAGGGATTCTTTTGGTATAGGCCATCCTCCCAGATCATTTTATTCAGCACTTTAGGCTTCTCACGGTGCTCCAGGTGGACGTGGTTCTCATATCCAGTATTCTGATCAGCTACCCTATAGTGCACCACCAGCTCCTATTAGTGCACCTCCACTCCAAAGTTTTTAGGGTGGTTACTCAGGCCGTCAGGATCAGTTTCAAGGTCAGCAGTCTCAACAGCCAAAGTCTTGTTATACTTGTGGCGATATGAGGCATATTGCTAGATTTTTCCCTTGAGCCTCAAGCAGTTCTCAGCATCAGGGTTCTCATTCCATAGTTCCAGCACTAAGTGTTCCACCACCCGATCAGCCAGATAGAGGTAGGGCTTAAGTATTAGAGATGGAGTTCAGGCCGCTAGAGGTGGAGGTCAGGCCGCTAGAGGTGGAGGCCAACTAGCAGAAGGCCGTCCCAGGGATGTAGTTCAGAGTAGTGGGGCCCAGACCCAATATTATTTTTTCCCATCCAGGCCTGAGGTTGAGTCCTCTAATGCAGTTTTCACAGGTATAATTCTGGTTTGTATTAGAGATGCTTCAGTTCTGTTTGATCTAGAGTCTACATACTCCTATGTGTCTTCTTATTTTTCTTCATATTTGGTTGTGCCACGTGATTCTTTGAGTGCTCTCGTATGTGTGTCCACACCGGTGGGTGATTCTATTGTTATCGATCGTGTCTATCATTTGTGTGTGGTTGTTATTGGGGGTCTTGAGACTAGTATAGACCTCCTACTTCTTAATATGGTCAACTTCGATGTTATTTTGGGGATGGATTGGTCGTTACCTTATCATGCCATATTGGACTGTCACGCCAATATTGTGACCTTAGCATTGCCGGGGTTGCCTCGATTGGAATAGAGAGGGACTCATGGTCATTCTACCAATATGGTTATCTCTTATATGAGGCTCAGCATATGGTCGTGTTTGGCTTATTTGGTGTATGTTTGTGATTCTAGTGTTGAGGTTCCTTCTATGGATTTTGTGCCAGCTGTTCATGAGTTTCCGGAGGTATTTCCTACAGACCTACCGGGGATGACACCCGATAGGGATATTGACTTTTGCATTGATTTGGCTCAAGGCACTCAACCCATTTCTATTTTGCTGTATCGTATGGCCCCACCAAAAGAACAGTTGCAATACTTGCTTGATAAGGGCTTTATCAGACCTAGTGTCTTGCCCTGGGGTGCACCAGTGTTGTTTGTTAAGAAGAAGGATTGGTTGATGAGGATGTTCATAGACTATCGGCATTTAAACAAAATCACCATCAAGAACAAGTATCTATTGCCAATGATTGATGATTTTTTTTATCAGCTTCTGGGTGCCAAGGTATTTTCGAAGATTGATTTGAGATTTGCTTACCATCAATTGAGGATTAGGGCATCCGATGTCCCTGAGGCAATTTTCCGCACTCCGTACATGCATTATGAGTTCTTAGTGATGTCATTTGGGTTGACAAATTCCCCAACAACTTTTATGGATTTGATGAATCGGGTGTTCAAGCCCTATATGGATTACTTTGTGATTGTTTTCATTGATTATATCTTGATCTACTCTCACAGCCAAGAGGACCACAATCAGCATCTTCGAGTCGTTCTCCAGGCTCTAAGAGATAGCCAGTTGTATGCTAAGTTTTCGAAATGTAAGTTTTGGTTGAGTTCAGTAGCATTCATAGGTCATGTCGTATCAGTAGAGGGTATTCATGTAGATCCTAAGAAGATTGAGGCAGTCAAGGACTTGCCTAGACCCACATCAACTACAGAGATTCGGAGTTTCTTGGATTTGGCAGGTTATTACCACTGGTTTGTGGAGGGGTTTTCATCTATAGCAGCACCAATTACCAGGTTGACCCAGAAGGGTGCCTAGTTTAGGTGGTCAGACGAGTGTGAGGCGAGCTTTCAGAAGGTCAAGACAGCTTTGGCTACGGCATCGGTGTTGGTATCGTATATTATGATGCATCTTGTATTGGACTTTGTGCGGTGTTGATGCAGAATGGCAAGGTTATTGCATATGCTTTGCGACAGTTGAAGATCCATGAGATGAATTATCTAGTTCATGATTTGGAGCTTGCAGCCATTGTTCACGCATTGAAGATTTGGAGGCACTATTTATATGGCGTGTCATGTGAGGTGTTCACGGACCACAAGAGTTTGCAATACTTGTTCAAGCAGAAGGAGATAAATTTGAGGCAGAGGAGGTGGTTGGAGCTATTGAAAGACTACGATACCACCATCTTGTATCATCCTAGGAAGGCCAATGTAGTAGCTGATGCTTTGAGTATGAAGTCAGCCAGTATGGGCAGCCTTGCGTATACTCCAGTTGGTGAGAAACTGCTTGCTTTAGATGTTCAGGCTTTAGCCAATCAGTTTGTGAGGTTGGATGTTTCTGAGCCCAGCTATGTTCTAGCTTGCACAGTCGCTCGCTCTTCATTATTTGAGCGTATCAGAGATCGGCAGTATGATGATCCTCATTTGCTTGTACTTAGAGACATAATGCAACATAGAGGTGCCAAGAAGGTTACAGTTAGAGATGACAGAGTTTTGAGGATGTAGGGTCGAGTTTGTGTGCCTAATGTGGATGGACTCTTGGTTCTATAGGAGGCTCATAGTTCCCAGTATTCTATTCATTCGGGCGCCACTAAGATGTATCAGGACTTGCGGCAACATTAGTGGTAGAGGAGGATGAAGAAGGATATTGTTGCATATGTAGCTCGGTGTTTGAATTGTTAGTAGGTAAAGTACGAGCATCATAGACCTGGTGGTTTGCTTTAGAAGATTAAGATTCCTGAGTGGAAGTGGGAGCGTATCACTATGGACTTTGTTATTAGACTCTCACGGGATCAGAGAAAGGTCGATGTAGTGTGGGTTATTGTGGATAAGCTGACTAAGTCAGTGCATTTCATTTCTGTGGCGGTTTCCTATTTTTCTGAGCGGTTGGCAGAGATTTATATCCGGGAGATCATTCGTATTCATGGTGTGCCCGTGTATATCATTTTTGACTGAGGTATGCAGTTTACCTCGCATTTCTAGAGGACAATAAAATGTGAGTTGGGTATGCAGGTCAAGTTGAGCATAATATTTCATCCTCATACGGATGGACAATCCGAGCGTACTATTCAGACTTCAACACCGTCCAGCTGGACAAAGATTTGACCTATGAAGAGGATCCGGTAGCTATTCTAGACCTGCAGGTTCGTCTATTGAGATCAAAGAGTTACCATTTGGTTCGTGTTCAGTGGAGAGGTCAACCTATCGAGGCAGCTACCTATGAGTCCGAGTCTGTGCGGAGCCGGTATCCCTATCTTTTCACCGACTCATGTACTTTTCTATTTTTGTTCGAGGACGAACAGTTTTAGAGGTGGAGAATGTGATGACCCGAAAGGGTCATCTCTTGTTTTAAAAGTCAAATATGTGTTCCGGGACCTTAAAAACCTCCTTATGTCTCTCCTCAATTTGCGTGTGCAGTCTAAGCATATATCCGGAAAGCCACTATGTGAAAATTTGAGAAAAATTCTAAATTTTGCCTTTAAAATTGAATTAAGTTGACTTCGATCAATATTTTGGATAAACAGATCCGGACCCGTGATTTAACGGTCCTAGAGGGTCTGTAGTAAAATATAAGACTTGAACGTATGGCCGAAATCGAATTCTGAGGTCCCTAGCCCGAGAAATAAATTTTTGAAGAAAATTATTTGCTGGAAAATATAAGGAGTTTTAGAAATTGAATAACGTTTGAACTTGATGGTATCGGGCCTGTATTTTGGTTCCGGAGCTCGGTACAGGTCTGTTATAATACTTGAACCTTATCTCAAAAATTTGGTAAGAAACAAAAGTAATTAGACGTGATTCGGACCTTTGGTTGAGAAAATAGGAAATTTGAACTATCTTGAAAATTTCATGAGTTATGGTGTTAAATTCATTGTTTAAGATGTTATTTTGGCGATTTGATCGTATGAACAAGTCCGTATGATATTTTTAAACTTGTTTGCATGTTTGATTTGGAGCCCCGAGTGCTCGGGTGAGTTTTGGATAGGCTACGGAGTGTTTTGGACTTGGAAAAAAATTACAGGTACTACAGTTCTGGTGTTGGCATCTGATCTCGCAATTGCGAGACTAGAGTTCGCAATTGTCAGGAAAACAATGTTGGCAATTGCGAGGCCTTTATCGCAAATGCGAAGAAGGCCTGTGCCGGCTAAGTTCGCAAATACGAACATAACTTCTCAATTGCGAATAGAGTCTAAGAAGGAGGGTAATCGCATTTGCGATCATTTTGTCGCAATTGCTGAGGTTGGTGTTCGGAATTGCGAACATTCCTTCACAATTGCGAATGCAACAGTGGTGTGATGGTTCTCGCATTTTCTATGGACCTTTGCAATTGCAAAGCTCAGGTCGCAATTGCGACATCTGCGCTTGTTAAGTTTGGTCTTTGACGGGATTTTCACTTCACTTCTCAAATTTTCAAACCCTAAGCTTGCATAGGCGATTTTCCAAAGAAGATTTCTTCCCTAAATCATAGGTAAACGATTTCTATCTCATTTTCTTCAATCTATTTCATCTTTTTATATGATTTTATCTCAAAATCTAGGGTTTTTCATGGGAAATTGGGCGTTTTTGGGTAGAAATTAAGAATTTCGAATTTTGGGAATTCGGACCTCAAATTGAGGTTGGATTCCAAAATCAATTTCATATCCGGGCTCGGGGTGAATGGATAATCGGGTTTTGGTCCGAACTTCGAGTTTTGACCAAGCAGGCCCGGGGTCGATTTTTGACTTTTTGGAGAAAATATTGAGAAACCTATAATTAAGAACTGAAATTGAGTTCTTTAGCATTTATTGTTGTTATTAAGTTAATTATGACTAGATACAAGTGAATTAGAAGTGAAATCGACTTGATTTTGGCCGTGGAATCGAGGTAATTATTTGGTCTAACCTTAGCTTGAGGGAATAGTTGTTGTTATCTTACTAGCTAAGTATTTAATTGTTGGGTACGGCGTATAGGTGTGATGACGAGTAACTATACATCGTTGTTGGGTCCTAGCATGCAAATGAGCCTTATACTTGTAACCATTATGTCTCTTAACACGTATTGTTCATGCTTAAGCTGGTTACTCTTCATGTTGAACAAGTTTGGTTATATTTTCTAGTTGTTTGAGTAATTGTTGAGTGTTGACTTAAGTTGAGACTTACATTGTGAATTTAACTGTTGAAATGTGATTGGTTATAGCTGATTCCCTTGCCGGGATGTTATTATTTCTATTGTTTGGGTGAGGAAAGAGTGATAAAGCACGAAGGGTGATGCCGTGCATATTCATACTTATGCATATGGTGAAGAAGAGTTATAAAGCACGAAGGGTGATGCCGTGCAAATTTACATTTATATTGGTGCATATGGTGAGAAGAGTGATTAAGCACGAAGGGTGATGCCGTGCATATTTCTATTATTCATATGGTGAGCAAGAGTGATAAAGCATGAATGGTGATGACGTGCAAATTTCTATTATTCATATGGTGAGGAAGAGTGATGTCGTGCACATTTTTATTATTGATTGCATGGTGAGGATTGAGAGTAAAAGCACGAAAGGTGATGCCGTGCATTTTCTGTTTTGTGTGGTTATCTGATATAACCGGTTCAAGTGCTCTAATTGTTTAATTTCCGTTACTACTGTGATTCCTTAGTCTGTTATACCCATAGCATGTTACGCCGTTAGTTTCTGTTTAGCTTCTATTATTGTTATTCTGTTAGGATATTGTTTAACTACATAGGTTTATGTTGTTTGTCGTGTCCTAGAATTGTCACTACTTCGTCGAGGTTAGGCTCGGCATTTACCAGTATATGGGATCGGTTGTACTAATGCTGCACTCTGCACTTTCTGTGCAGATCTCGGTGCCGGACCTTGTGAGTAGAGTTTGGGTGGCTACTTTCAGTCTATTGGAGACCCATGGTAGTCCTGCAGGCGTCCGCAGGCCCGGGTGTCCCCTTCTATTCTATTTCTTTTCTGTTTTATCTACTTTCAAGACATATGTATATTGCTTTGTTCAGACCTCTGTTTGTAGCATTCGTAGACAGTTCGTGTGTTGTGACACCAATTCTGAGTGGAGTTTTATTATGATTTCGTTTTTTATTACGGTAATCTGTTAAATCCTGTTCTTCCGCATTTATTCCGCTGATTTACATTTATTAACTTGTAAATTGTTAAAAGATAAAGAAAAACGGAGAAATAATTTGTACCATTGGCTTGCCTAGTGAGTACAATAATAGATGTCATCAACATCTATTAAATAATATAGAATGAGTTATACGATCCCCTACTAAAATTGCTAGCTACTACTAAATCACTTGTTATTGTTGCTGACTATATCTTGCCTTTTAAATTTAATATTTGTGAGTAATTCACTACTCCCTCCGGTCCAAAATAAGTGATTTTTTTGGATGTTTTCACACAAATTAAGAAATTCACCTTTTAGCATTAATTAGCAATAGAATTGACCATATTAACCTTTACTATCTCACATAAACACTCCTAACACATATTTCAACACTATTTACTCCAAGGATAATGTAGGAAAAAAATAATTAATTCATTTTTGAAATTTGAAAAAATCACTTATTTTGGACCTCAAGAAAAAGACTAAAAAATCACTTATTTTGGACCGGAGGGAGTATATATTAATTTTTTCTTGAGCTCTTTGGGATCCATTTAGAAAGAAAAAAAAATGGCTCCATCAGAGTCAGCTATTTGCAGTAGTCTTAAGATCTCTGTTATCTCAATTTTAGCTTTAATTGTGGAAATCTTCGGCATGCATTTTTAAGCATGTTTGGACATAAAAAAAAAATTCCTTTTTTCCAAAAAAATTTCAATTTTTTCCAAAATTAGCGTTTGGTTATAAAATTTTTAATTTTCACTTAAAGATGCATTTTGGAAATTTTTTAAAATTTGAAAAACTCCAATAAGCTGCTTTTAAAATTTTTTACTCAAATCACTCACAAAACTTCAAAAACAACCCAAAATTATATTCATATCCAAACACAACTCTAAATTTCAAATACCATTTTTGCTTGAAATTTTTTTCTAACCTATTTTGAAATTTTACAATTCTTATGTCCAAACGCCCACAAAACTTCTCTATATTCTAATGTAACATTATTATCTAGCCCATAATGAAGTTTAGGTATATCAAAATTTTCTATATTCTTGCTTGTACTCTTTAAAAGATAACTTCGTCGTGGATTATAATTAAGTATTTGATGAATTGCCATGTATCCTTCCCTAGTGATTTAAAGTATATATATGTAATATATTTTTCACAGCTTTCTAATATCGGTTGGATGATAATGCACATGTATAATTGCAAATAAAATTTGGGGTAATGTCATTTGAAAGAGGACTGCATCTCACATAAGTATTCTCAAATATTGTTACCGAATCAGGAGCGGAGGCAGTATATATGTAAATTTTTGACGCAGAGTAAAAAATTATATGTAAAAATTTATTAAAATTGCAAAATAGTAGATATGAACCAATAACTTAAAAAATATAATAGGTTATGTAAGCACGTGATTTTTGCCCTAAAGCAAATTATTCCAAAAGTTTCAAATAATTGATTTCCTTATTTTTGCGAATTTTGTGGCATTTTTGTATTAATTGGTTGCATAATAATTCATATTGAAAAATACAAAAAATATGCATTTGCATTAGGAATTTAATTTCACAATTCTAGTATTAATTTGGTATTAATTTGTTTTAGAATAAAAATTAAAGAAAATCATAAAAATAGTTTCTTTGCACTTTTAATTGTTAAATGTTGCATTTATCTTTTAAGTAGAGTTTTAAGTAATTTTAGGAGTTAAATAGTTTTAATCTCGAATTTTATTAAAAATTGGTTTTAATTTTTTTTACATTTTTTTTAAATCAAGAAAAATGCAAGATAAAAATATTAAAAAAAATACATAAAATGGAAACAAAATACAAATAAAAGAAAGTGTTCAGGTCATTAGCCTTGGGCTAAGTTGAGCCCAATACCCTTCAAAATATCCCAGGCCCAAATAAAATAACCAAAACCCAATCCCAAATCCGGACCAACATCAAGTTTGGTAACCATTGAAACGACGTAGTATTGTGGCCAAACTACGTCGTTTTAAGTTTTAAAATTAAAAAGAAATCATGGCCTTTCATCTAATCTCATCCAACAACCCTCGATTAATAGACGTATTACATAAAAATGTCTCAAATTTATCATAACCCTAAACAAATTCATCTTCTTCTTCGTATTTTCCAGTTCAGCCACCTCTGTAATAACGCCACCGTCGCCGCCGGCCGGAAATCGTCTCTGCCGGCAGCCTACCACCAAACACCGCAAAAATTACACCCCCAGACTCCCCACACCCTCCTCTTTCATAATCCCAAACTCCCATGCCCCAAATCCTAGCATTGAGTCTTCAAACAGTGTCGTCGCCTTCGCCGGAACCCTACCGGCGGCGAACACTACCTATGCCAAACCCTGCCAAATTAACACCATTAATTTCCCTTAACCTCCTCTTTCCATCCCCATATTCCTATCCCTCGAATCCATCCAGAAAGCTTCGAATATCCTTCAGAAACTTTTTCGGCCAAGTCATTACCTTGCCCAAACTCACCCAAAATAACACCCCAGCATCGCCTAAGCCTCCTCTACCCAACCCCCATACCCAATTGCTTCAAATCTACCTAGAACTCCTCAAATGTTAATTTCAAATTTTCTGACCAAGAACCCTAGTTCCTATATTCAAGATTTCGGACCGTGGCATCCCTAATCATGTGTTTTCTTTTAAAAACACACGATTAGGGATATTACGTGTCAGGAATCTTGAAAGATTCTCTCAAAATGGACGGTCAGAGCTTGCTTTGCAACTGTAAGTTCTGTTCGTTTAATTTCTATTTCTTTATTTCTTTTCTTTTCCAGATTCTGGTTTGATTCTGATTAAGTGAATAATTTGAATATTAAAAGGATTCACGTTAGTCATTAGTTTAATTAGGTTTAAATTGCATGTAATTTGATTTAGTAATATAAATTTGCTTTGTTTCAATTTCGGTTTGGTTTTCTTTTAATTTTTGATTAGGACAGTTATGTTGTTTAAACTTGAATAATAAATTAGCTTAATTCATTGGTAATAGGTTAAGAATGTTAAATGTTCTTGCTGGTGTTAGTTAAAATAGAATTTAGTTTGTTTTGAATTTCCTATTTCTGATTTTGTGTTTTGTCCTAATTTTGGATTACTTGTTGAATTGGTTATAGCTGAATTGGTTAATCGTAGTTGGTCTTAGCTAAGGGCAAGAATTGGGGTTAATTGGTGTGGTTGGGTTTGGGCAGTAATTCCTCGATGTAAAAAGGGTAGTTTAGGCAATGGAAAAGGATAGTTTAATTAGATTTGGTAACTTCTGAAGTGAGGTAAGGGTAGTATAAAATTGTAAGGGGTATAGAACCTTCTAGAATAGACTCTAGTGTAGATTTTAGCTAAATAGGTGCACTTACTTGTGAAACAAGTTAGAAATAGGAGGGTAGAAATGAAAATAAAGAGGGACTAAATTGAAAACACAAAATCTGAAGGTGCATTTCATTTTTTGCCTATAAAAGGCATTACTGTTACCTTCACAAGGAAGTTTTGAACCTCCAAATTTCCCTTCCCAAAAAATTCCTTTCAAATTCAGATCTTATTTTGAAATTTGAATCTCCAGAAATCCAAAAACAAGAAAATCATTAGAAAAAACCACAAAAATACTGTTCCATTGATCATCTGAGATCAGAAATAGTTCAAATCTTTCTGTTTTCTCTATTTTGTACTCGAGTATTGAAGCATTTTGAGTCATTTGAGGTTCAATCAAGCTGTAGCTAAGTGATTCGCACTATTGAGAGTGATATGTGACTTCCTGGGTTTATTTTGAGTAGATTTAATGTGTTTTGATTGAGTTCATTTCTCCCTGGGTTATATTCTGATCCTTGCTCATTGCTTCTGCTTACTGCTGCTGCTGATTCATATTTTCCTTCTCCTCGTGACTTAACTCCAGGTACACTGCTGTAGATCTCGGAATTTGGATTGAAATAAATGTTGCTTGTCTGCTTCTTTACATTTTCAGTTGGTTCGTAATTCCATTGCATCTTCATTTAATAGCTGAGATGTGTGATTGTATATTGATATTAGTTTGTAGATGTTATAATAAAATTGATTAGAACTGTTCATAGAGCCATGACTGTCTGGAATTGTAATTAAAGACTGTATGGACTATGAACTGTTAAAATAATGTGATTACTTCTTGTGACTGTGTGAATGTTATCTTTAGTAGTATTAGTTTGAATTAGTTTAAACTTATGAGTTCAAATTGCTATGTATGAATTCGAAATCAGATTTAAAAGTAGAGGTTTGGTCTGAAATCAAAAATTAGTTATGATCTCACAAATAAGAATTCACTTTAACTGGCTCTAGCTCATAACAATAAAACAATATGTTAGAATTAGATTGAATCGAGCTGATTGATCACATGTGTCAATTGAAGCTATAATGTTTTTTTTAAAGGAAAAAAAATTTCAATTATCACTGTTGACAGTCAAGTTTTAATAAGTTTGTTAATAAGTTGGTATGAACTTTCAATATATTTCAGGTGGTATTATTGTTTAGCTTCTAATCTCTAGTAGTAAAAACAATTAGAATAATCTTAAATCCAAATTTAGCTTCCATCATTTTTTAGAAAAACACCTCAGTTCCTGATGTATATTACGCGAGGATATAACCTTAGTCAGCTGTCAATTTGGGTCATGTCACAGGCTTTGGTTCTAGACTCAATGTGAGGCTCAAACGTTGCCTTGTTAAATTGATTAATGCATTTGGGCCCTGGCTGATGAGTAGCCCATTTTTAAATACAATTGGGTTTCAGAAATTCTAGATATAAAGAAAACAAGTTTGCTATAAGTCAAAATTCTTCTACAAATTAAATTAGGAACATGGGAAATTAACTCATAAATATAAAATTGAGTTTTGAATTAGGTAGCGGGTTCAAGCTAAAAGGTTTTACCCTTTTGTTTGAATTCGAACTTGAATTCGAGGCCCGAATTTATACTCGTGAATTAATTGACCTTTAGAGACAAACAATATAAATAGAAAATTTAGTTACTTTAAGTTGGCCTTTAATAATAAAATGAGACGCCCCTCGCCAAATCAAATATATAATTGCGGGGCCCTCATCAATTACTTAAAAGTTCTTAGGATTGGGGATGGGCCGTTTAGCGAATTTCATGGCCTTCCCAAAAGATAACAATACGTTAGTCGCTTTAGGCGCTCATTAATAAATCTTATCTTCCTAAATACGGGTGTGCATTTCATGCGACCCAAATCCAAATTCAAAAACGTTAAATAAGAATGTGTCGAGGATTCGGGTGCATTTCATGTGACGTGATTCGAAAATACGTTCTTAAACGACATTCACTTTCTTAAATAAAATAATAATTGACAAAAAGCGGTAAATAACTTTAAAAATTGCACTGTAGATTTAACATGTATAAAAATAAAAAAATTAGCCAAATATAGCAGTTGAGCGACCGTGCTAGAACCACGGAACTCGGGAATGCCTAACACCTTCTCCCGGGTTAACAGAATTCCTTATCCGAATTTTTGGTTCGCGATTGTAAAACAGAGTCAAACCCTTTACCCGATTCGGGATTCAAACCGGTGACTTGGAACACCATAAATCTCCCAAGTGGCGACTCTGAATCTTAAATAAAATGAATCCCGTTTCGATTGTCCTTTAATTGGAAAAACTCCTTTTTATTATACCCTTCCCCGGGGTGTAGTAAAGTAGCGAAAAAGGAGGTGTGACAGCTCTAGCGACTCTGCTGGGGAACAGGACCCAGAACTTTTGTTCAAGGTTCAGAATTCGAGCTTAGTTAAATTGTTATATTTGGCTTTATTTGATTTTGATACATGTTCCATTCCGTATGTGCTAAATGTTTTACCGCTTTAATATTGTTGAAACTGTATATATAAACTGTAGCGAATCTCTTTCCTCTTTCTGAGTCTTCTACATCATGGAGAAGGGTGCACTTCGTGTAGCTTCTCTTCTGTTTAGAGTCTTTTTCCCAATTTAGAACGAGGTTTGGATAAGTTGCAAAGCCGGCGGAGCTTCTGTATCCCCAGTACGCTGCCTCCCCCTCGGCTCGAGTTGTCCGCTCGGGTAAGCCAGGTCTAGACCAATAAACCTAGGGTTTAAACCTAGAAGAACAATAAACTCATGCCGGATCCCTAGTAGGACGCTTATTTGCATCGCGTGCATTTTGACTTAGGGGACTCAACACAGGGATTGGGTCCGTCTAGGACAGGTGACCCGAATTGAAATGACTATCCTGATGCATATTACATGCTACTTGCATTTATTTTCTCGGCTCCNCGTTCTTAAACGACATTCACTTTCTTAAATAAAATAATAATTGACAAAAAGCGGTAAATAACTTTAAAAATTGCACTGTAGATTTAACATGTATAAAAATAAAAAAATTAGCCAAATATAGCAGTTGAGCGACCGTGCTAGAACCACGGAACTCGGGAATGCCTAACACCTTCTCCCGGGTTAACAGAATTCCTTATCCGAATTTTTGGTTCGCGATTGTAAAACAGAGTCAAACCCTTTACCCGATTCGGGATTCAAACCGGTGACTTGGAACACCATAAATCTCCCAAGTGGCGACTCTGAATCTTAAATAAAATGAATCCCGTTTCGATTGTCCTTTAATTGGAAAAACTCCTTTTTATTATACCCTTCCCCGGGGTGTAGTAAAGTAGCGAAAAAGGAGGTGTGACAGCTCTAGCGACTCTGCTGGGGAACAGGACCCAGAACTTTTGTTCAAGGTTCAGAATTCGAGCTTAGTTAAATTGTTATATTTGGCTTTATTTGATTTTGATACATGTTCCATTCCGTATGTGCTAAATGTTTTACCGCTTTANATGTTGACCGGCTTGTATACAATGAGAGAAAATTGTGAAAAATAGCAGTGTTAGGACTAAGTGAGGGTAATCATTTATTTGAAAAAACAATACCCGAATAGTACCGAAATGCTGCCGGATTTTTGACAAATGAAAAATGAAATAAAAAAACAGAAAATATTTGAAAGTAAATTGTTGGTCAAAAATAGTTTTGATTTTGGCCAATCGGCCCGAACTACGCTGGTTTGATTCTCACCGCGTGTGGGATAGGTAGGCAACCCTTATGGGGTCCAACCACTCTTTTTGCAAAAATTGCCAAAAAATGTCAAATTTTAATTTTTGTCGGTGACACTATTCTTGTTTTAAAATAAGCCGAATGTCCTTCAAAAGGACGCCGGAAGGTTATTTTTGCAAGAACAGCCACCTTGAGTCAATTTTAAATAATTTGCGGGCACAACCTTAAAATCTCCCTTTCGGAAGTGCTGAAAGGCCATATCCACAAAATCAATTTTTGTTATCTAGATGAATTTTATTTTTATTTTTTTACAAAAAATAGCCACTTTGTCAAATAAGCCATTACATGGCTAGTTTTGTTAAAATAGTCGCAATTGACATTAAAATTTTCTCAGTCTTGCGCTGACCTGTGGCGATGCTGAGTGATGCCCCATGGGCCCCTAGATGTGAAAGTTTGATGTATTTTAATCATCGAGTTTGTAGCCTTTTAAACAAAAAATTTTCAAAAATAGCCATTTTTCCCTTTAATCATTAAATTCCTTTAAATAAAATGTGCAGGATGAATTCAAACGATATCGAAACCTTCTCAGTCCTGAGCGAGTTACCCCTTAAGCTCCATATGTGGTTGGACAACCTCGGAGATGGAAGTAGAGAATCAGTGGTAAAAATTCTGGGTGGCCTTGTGGGACTTATGAACATAAAGTCGAGAAAGGATATTTTTGAAGCATTGATACCGTTTTGGGATCCGACTCGAAATGTCTTCACATTCTCTGATTGTGAGCTCACACCGACATTGGAAGAAATGGAAGGGTATGCAGGCCTTAATGGAAACATGTGAAGTAGATATCCTTTATTACCGAGACCGGTCACACTCCACAGATTCTTAGACTTGCCGAATATCAGTCGGGATGTCCAAGACCCATGTTTAGTGGAAGGGCGTTGTACTTTGCATTTTCTCTATCATCGATATGGCAACCCAAGGGGCTTCGAAGAACCTAACATCGGTCTGACAAACGCTAGAAATAAAGACAAATGGGAGGCTCGGTGAGGGTTAGCATTTATGGTGGCTTTTATAGGAATTGTGATTTGCCCAAGGAAAGACGGTCACATAGACCTCGGGCTAGTAGGGATGTTGGATGTGTCTACAAAGAAACCTACTAGCACGGTAGTTCCTGTGATCGTAGCAGAGATGTATAGAGCTTTAACCAAATGCTGAGAGGGCGAGAAATTCTTTCAAGGATGTAATCTCTTACTACAAATGTGGATCCAAGAGCATCTATGCCACCGTACAGGGTATATGAATTTCGGTTTAACCGGGCTTAGTTGCATTAGTGAATTCGAAACCCGGGTCACAGGCATTAACTTTCCGGAGGGTGTTGAAGATTGGTCATCATGCTTGAGATCGGTGACCGCAGATAAGATTGAGTGTGCTTATGGGTGGCTTCCCGATACTGAAATTATCTACACTTCAGCAGAAGTCCCCTATATTCTTCTAATGGGTATTCGGAGCATACAACCTTACGCGCCTTACAGGGTCCTGCAACAATTCGGGAGGTTCCAAACAATGCATAACGATGAGGATTTGAGTGAACAAATTATTGAGTTTGGTCCTAAATCTACTTTCCCGAAAGCAAGAATTAGAAAGATATGGAATGAAAGTCGGTTTCTGCAACCTGATACCATGATAAAGGATCGGGCAAGGGGTGAAGTGGACCCCAAATATTTGACATGGTTCAACAAAAGGTTTCAAATTCCTGGAAGACCTGCTAAGAGACCTCACGTACAACAGTTTACTGACGGAGCCCGAGTCCAATGGGATTGGTTGGCAAAAGAGAAAGAATACCGAGCTAAAATTGGGGTGTTGGAGCAACAGATGCGGGACCTTCAATTTGAGAAAAGTGTGCAAATTGCGGCTGATGAAGGGGAGAAAAAGAAATTGGCCCAGGAAAATGAAGCTCTTAAGGCACAGATTCAACAAATGAAAATAGATGCTAGAAATCGAGAAAGAATCGTGTCTGATGAAAGATTGATCAAGGGGTTGAAAAAGCAAGTCTCGGATTGTCAAGAAGAGTTAGAAAAATCCGAAAGGAACATGGCAAGACTTCGAGCACACTGGGCCAAGAAAACTGAGGAAAGGGCCCAGTATGTACAACAGATAAAAAAAGACTATGAAGGGACCATTACCAACATGAGAAGAAAAGCAAATGCTCGGGAAAAAAAGGCGGCCCGGTTAGAAAAAGACTTTCAGGCTGAAAGGGACCGTTGTTATGAGATGATTGCTGAAATGCAAAAGGAAATAAAATTGCTACAAGATCTTCACCTCCAAGATTCTCAAGTACTTGAAGCCCGGACCCGACAAATAAGTCGACTTCTCCAGGAAAAGGGCCAGATTAGGGAAAGGATTCGGGCAATTGCATGCTATGTTGTTAAAAGATGCCAGGATGGTGAAAAGATGGGTTATACCACTTCTTCTGCAGCAGTGATGATATTTATCAGACAAGTTATGAGTGATTTGGAGCAATTACAAAGGGGTCTTGCGAGCAGGCCCGCGGCAATGTCGAATGATGCCCCGCGGGCCCCAGGGTTTGAAGCTTTGATGTACTCCTAAATAAATAGTCAAGTCTTGAGTCTGTATTTTTTATTTTTGAAAATGAAAATAATAGTCTATTAGCGATGTAATCAGTTGTCATTAATGAAAAATTGAAAATTCCCAAAAAATTGTGTTCTTGCTTTTAATTTTATATTAATTGGCAAAACCCCACTTGAACTGATTCAGGCACGGTTGCGATATATAGGCAATTTTCATAGGACCCGACCATAATCATATGAAAAATACGAAATGCAATAGGAATAAAAAGCCAAAAGAAGAATGGAAAAAATAAAAATAAAAAAGGCGGAAGAGAAAAAGAAAGAAAAGAAAACAGAGAGAGGGAAAAGCCGCAACAAAAGAAAACGGCAAAGCAAAGAAAAGGCAAGAATAAAAGAATGAAGTCATAATTGAGAATAAACAAACCGGAATGACACACGCGGCCGAGCAAATGCATATTAGAAACCGATAATTGCCTAGGTGCATCCATGCTCCAAATGTGCGGTTATTTGTCTGTTAATGCCCTAACCACTAATAACGTTGTTGTTGTTGATGAGTTCAGACAGGTGGTTTAGCTAGCTGGCATTCTGGTAACTCATCCATATAATACCCGCTCCAAAGACATGTCAAAAATGGTCATCCAAGAGATCGAAGCAACTGTTGTTGACCCGGCTAGGGAGGAAGAAGTGGTGGATGTGAATGCTATGAAAGAGGAAATGTATAAGCTGAAACAACAGATGGCCAAAATGGACCAGGTCTGGGCAAAAGGACATCCCTTTCCAATTTATCCTGCCAATCTTGCTTATATCCCGCCACCAGTTCAATCACAAGATCCACCCACCGTGAATTCTTCTCCGGCCTATCTTACCTATCCGCCATATTATGCAACTACTTCCCAAACACCACCACCTCCACCACCAAAGCAAATCCCATCCCCTCCACCACCAATTGCTCCTGTGTACGTGGATCCTCCGCCCGCCATATTACACAAATCTTCGAGTGAACCCTTGTTCCACACTCAGGAAAACCACTATTATCTGCCCGAGCCTACTTTCAAACCTCATGAACCATGCTCTTATACTCCTCTTTTTGATATATCATCTGAAGAAGAAAAGCCGTCTAAAACCCCCGAGCAAGAGAAGATGATCCGCAAGGTAAAAAGCTTGGAACAATCATTCCGAAATATGCAAGGTCTAGGAGGACAAGTGAGTGTCGCTCGTAAAGACCTATGCTTTTTTCCAGAAGTCCAATTGCCTGCGGGTTTCAAGTTACCAAAGTTTGATCTTTATGACGGACATGGCAACCCTGTAGCCCATCTGAGGGGGTTTTGTAGCAAGATAAGGGGTGCTGGAGGAAAAGATGAATTGTTAATGGCATACTTCAGGCAAAGTCTCAGTGGATCGGCTTTAGAGTGGTACATAAGGCAAGATCATGCCCGATGGTACACATGGGACGACTTAGCCCAAGCATTTGCAAATCACTTTCAGTATAACCTTGAAATTGTCCCCGATCGTCTCTCATTGACCAAGATTGAGAAGAAACCTAGAGAAAGTTTTAGAGAATATGGATTTCGGTGGAGGGAGCAGGCCACGAGGGCCGATCCTCTGATGAAAGAAGGAGAAATGGTGGAATATTTTCTGCGGGCTTTAGAGCCTACTTATTACGGTCATCTATTGTCAGTGGTGGGGAAAACTTTTAATGAAGTAGTAAAAATGGGAAACATGGTAGAAGAAGGTTTTTAATCCAACAAGATTATGAGTCACTCTGCAATAAAAGCAACTACCCAAGCCATCCAGACTGCCACTGGAGGGGTATTGGGAAAGAAGAAAAAAGAAGATGTAACAGTGGTGGAGTCGAGAGCATGGTCCAGAGGTCTTTCACCATATTATCACCAACCTCGCTCACATCCCCAAACCTACCCACATATACCATATGGCCCACCACAACACTACTATCCACCTCCCGTTCCTCACTTCTCAGTTCACCATGCCCAAACTTATCCGCAAACTCAGGCACCCTAGCGTGCACCCACTTCCCAAAATACTTATCATACCCAAAATACATACCCACCTCCTAGAACTTACAGAAATCCCAGTGGAACCGGTTTCCGACCCAACCCTGCTGCTAAGAATGATAGGTTGCAAAAGAAGAAGTCTTTCACTCCGTTAGGAGAATCTTATACCAGTCTGTTTCACAGATTAAGACAGCTGGGAATGTTAGGAGCGCCAGGACATGACACGGAGAAGTGCTGGCATCTGAAAACTGCCATTCAGGAACTTGTTGATACCAGGAGAATTGAAGTACATGCTCCAGAAACTCCCAATATCACATATAATCCATTACCAACTCATCATGAGACTCACATGATTAGTTAGTGCAGAAGGGAGAATACAAGAAGCCGTTGCAAGCTGTGATGATGATTAAGGCAAGTGAGAATAAAGCAAATGAGAAATTGATTGGTGGGAAGGCATTGGACGTAGTGGAACAGATAATCAATGAACCGGTGATGATAGTAAAACCAGAACCTGTCAAACTGACAATACCAGGAGCAGTTGTTATGCCTGTGTTGGTTGTAAAAGGCGCTCGTGCAGAACCGGTTATCATTAAACCGGTGACTCAGTTGCCAGTGGTTAATGAAAAAGTTGTCCCGTGGAATTATGATCGGGTGACTGTGATGTACAGAGGGAAAGAAGTCAAAGAAGAAGTGTGTGAAACTCATGGGTTGACTAGATTAGGGAGATGCTTTGCCCCTGAATAATTGAGAAAGATTAAAACAACTAAAGACAATCCGGCACTAGTGAAGAAAGCTGTTACCGAAGAAGAAGCTGAAGAATTTTTTAAAACGATGAAGGCACAAGACTATTCAATCGTGGAACAATTAAGGAAAACCCCAGCACAAATCTCATTACTGTCTTATTAATCCATTCGGATGAACACCGCTGGGCGCTGATGAAGATTCTAAATGAAGCCCATGTGCCAGACAAAATCACTGTAAATCATCTTGAGAAAATTGCAAATAAAATTTTCAAGATTAACATGGTAACATTTTCTGATGACGAGTTGCCACTGGAAAGAACCGAATATAATAGAGCCTTTTACCTCACAGTGAAGTGCGAAGATTCCGTGGTTACTCAGGTGTTAATTGATAATGGGTCTAGTGCAAATATTTGCCCTCTCTCCACCCTAGAAAAATTGAAAGTTGACAGTGAAAGAATTCATAAGAATAGTATCTGTGTACGTGGATTTGATGGCGGAGGGAAGGATATAGTGGGAGATATTGAGTTGGAGCTAACAATAGGACCCGTGGAATTCACTATGGAGTTTCAAGTGCTCGATGTTGCTATGTCCTACAATCTTTTATTGGGGCGGCCCTGGATTCATGCTGCAAAGGTAGTACTATCTACTTTGCATCAAATGGTCAAATTTGAATGGGATCGGCAAGAGATTGTGGTCCATGGGGAGGACAATTCTTGTAATGCTATTACACCTTTCGAGGAAGTTGAAGATGATAAAGGCCCGTGGGTGTACCAAGTCCTGGACACAGTACCAGTTGCTAAAATACCAGAAGGGGAGAGTGTTCCTATGCCCAAGGTAGCTGCCGCATCTGTCATGGTGGCAACGGAGATGATAAGGAATGGATTTTTGCCCGGAAAGGGTTTGGGAGCTTCACTACAGGGGATCATACAGCCAGTGTCTCTTCCTGGAAATCTGGACACTTTCGGGTTAGGTTTCAAACCCACTGCTGCCGACATAAGGAGAGCCAAAAAGATGAAGAAGAGAGTGTGGACCCTTCCAAAACCTATCCCTCGCCTTTCCCGTTCTTTTGTCCGGTCTGGTACTAAAAGGCGCCCAGCAACAGTAATGCCCAATTCTGTGGTGATAGAACCCGACAAGGAGATGATCGAAAGGTTCGAAAGGTTGTTCGATGAAGTGAATATGATGGAAGCAGGCGAAGGTCCGAGTAAAATTGATGTGCAGTTCGTGGGGTCTCAGGCCAAGCTTAATAACTGGGAAGCTACTCCTCTTCCTACTCGGAAGGAGTCTTGGTAGTTAGTTTTTGATTTTCTTTTGAGTATTAAATCTGGATTATTTCCAAGGTTGTAATTCGGATTTCTATGTTCCGTCCATTTGGATGAGTTAAACCTTGTTATTTTACAATTTTAATGAAATGCAATTTCCTTCTCTCTTCATTTCTGATAGCCTTTATTTTTGTTTTTCTTTTCTTTCTTGTACAGTCCCTTTTATGCTGGTTTCAATGATGTATCATGCATGAGGAATTTCTGGCCTAGTCTTGATAATCAATGTGAAATAGTAAAAATTGAGTGTGAGGATGAGATAGAATATGATGACGAGGAAGCTTTGGAAGAAATCAGTAAAGAATTAAGTCAATTTGAGGAAAAACCCAAACCTAATTTGAATGACACAGAGGCAATCAATTTAGGGGATCAGGAGAATGTTCGGGAAACAAAAATAAGTGTCCATTTGGAAGCCCCGCTCAGGGAAGAAATAATCAAGTTGTTGTTTGAGTTCAAAGATATTTTTGCATGGTCATATGATGATATGCCGGGTTTAAGTACCGATCTGGTGGTCCACAAATTGCCCATTTATTCGGAATGCTCTCCTGTCAAGCAAAAGCTGAGGAAATTTAAAACAGATATCAGTGTGAAAATTAAAGAAGAAGTCAACAAGCAGTTTGAGGCGAAGGTCATACGGGTTACCCGATATCCCACCTGGTTAGCCAATGTTGTGCCTGTGCCAAAGAAGGATGGAAAGACCAGAGTGTGTGTTGATTACCGTGATCTCAATAAGGCGAGTCCAAAAGATAACTTCCCACTGCCAAACATCCATATATTGATTGACAATTGTGCTAAACATGAGATTGGTTCTTTCATGGATTGTTATGCGGGCTATCACCAGATTTTGATGGATGAGGAAGACGCGGAAAAGACGGCATTCATTACGCCTTGGGGAACTTACTGTTATAGGGTTATGCCGTTTGGGTTGAAGAACGCAGGGGCAACATACATGAGGGCGATGACCACCATGTTCCATGATATGATACATCGGGAAATTGAAGTTTATGTGGATGATGTAATTATAAAGTCAAGAAAGCAGTGTGATCATGTTAAAGACCTGAGGAAGTTTTTCCAGAGGCTCCGCAGGTACAATCTCAAACTTAATCCAGCGAAGTGTGCATTTGGAGTCCCGTCAGGGAAGTTGTTGGGGTTTGTGGTAAGTCGACGTGGTATTGAATTAGACCCGTCCAAAATCAAAGCCATCCAGGAGTTACCACCGCCAAAAAGCAAGAAAGAAGTGATGAGTTTGCTCGGCAGGTTGAATTATATTAGCAGGTTCATTGCTCAGCTTACAACGACTTGCGAGCCTATCTTTAAGCTGCTAAAGAAAGATGTTGCGGCCAAGTGGACGGATGAATGTCATGAAGCATTTGACAAAATTAAGGAGTATTTGGCCAGTCCACTTGTGTTGGTTCCGCCTGAGCCGGGAAGACCCTTGATCCTTTATCTGACAGTTTTGGATAACTCTTTTGGTTGTGTACTGGGGCAGCATGATGTCATGGGAAATAAAGAGCAAGCAATTTACTACCTTAGCAAGAAATTCACATCTACGAGGTAAAATACACTTAACTTGAGAGGATGTGTTGTGCTTTGACATGGGTAGCGCAGAAATTGAAACATTACTTGTCAGCATATACCATTTATCCCATCCCACGGTTGGATCCATTGAAGTACATTTTTCAGAAGCCATGCCCACAGGGAGGCTCATAAAGTGGCAAATCCTGCTCACGGAATTTGATATTGTATACGCAACCCATACTGCGATGAAAGCACAAGCAGTGGCTGATCACCTAGCGGAGAATCCAGTTGATGATGAATGTGAACCTTTGAAAACATACTTTCTTGATGAGTAGACAATGCATATCGAGGAATCAGAACAAGATGAAAAATATGGGTGGAAGTTGTTCTTTGATGGGGCTGCTAATGCCAAAGGCGTTGGGATAGGAGCGGTACTTATTTCTGAGACAGGGTAGCACTACCCTGTTACAGCTCATCTTCGCTTTTACTGCACCAATAACATGGCTGAATACGAGGCATGTATTTTAGGTTTGAGTATGGCTATAGATATGGGTGTACAAGAGATCTTGGTCATGGGCGACTCGAATCTTTTGGTGCACCAGATTCAGGGAGAATGGGAGATACGAGACTTAAAGCTCATACCGTACCGGCAATGTTTGCTTGAACTTTGTCAGCGGTTTCAGTCAATAGATTTCAGGCATATTCCAAGGATTCATAATGAAGTTGTTGACGCTTTGGCCACTTTGGCGTCAATGTTACATCATCCAGATAAGGCTTATGTGGACCCATTGCAGATTCAGGTCCGAGATCAGCATGCCTATTGTAACATGATAGAAAAAGAACTTGATGGTGAGCCGTGGTTTCATGATATCAAAGAATACCTCAGAATGGGAGTATATCCGGTACATGCCACAGGAGACCAAAAGAGAGCCATTAGACGCTTAGCAAGCGGATTTTTCTTTAGTGGAGGAGTGTTGTACAAAATAACTCCAGATCTTGGTTTATTGAGGTGCATGGATGCTACACAGGCTACAACTATCATGACTGAGGTACATGCAGGAGTTTGTGGACCTCATATGAGTGGATATGTACTGGCCAAGAAGATTCTTCGAGCAGGATATTATTGGCTCACTATGGAACGAGATTGTATCAGTTTCGTACGCAAATGTCATCAGTGTCAAGTACATGGAGATTTGATTCATTCTCCTCCATATGAGTTTCACACAATGTCGACACCATGTCCCTTCGTTGCTTGGGGGATGGATGTCATTGGGCCAATCGAGCTAGAAGCATCTAATGGGCACAGGTTTATTCTAGTAGCCATTGATTACTTCACTAAGTGGGTGGAAGAGAAAACTTTCAAATCGGTGAACAAGAAGGCAGTGGTCGATTTTGTGCATTCAAATATCATTTGTCGATTAGGAATTCCGAAGGTGATTATCACAGATAATGGTGCCAATCTCAATATCCATCTGATGGCGGAAACATGTCAGAAGTTTAAGATC
>MU680804.1:58393-68395 GCA_026770625.1 Nicotiana glauca | reverse complement strand
TTAATGTTTTAATCACCTAGATATCATGTCTATAAGTTTAACGTTTTAACTCGATCGACTAGATACCATGTCTATCGAATTTAATGCATAATACGCATAATCCAGTCATCTAGAAAATCTGACTATAGGGTTTAATGCTTTATCATCTTGCAAATCATTAGAAACCCTGCCTATAGGACTTAATATTCATGTAAGAAGTTGCATATAGAAATCATGTCTATAGGAAATGCATAGGCGTTAGGCAAAACTATAGGATAATCAAATCTGCCGTCTGTTTACCAATTCTGTAATAAGTTCTAAAACCAAGTCTGTCTATAGAGGTTCGTCCCAAAATCTATTTAAGTAACAACAACCTGTTAACTGGAATTAACGTTCAATATAACATTTTTTCAATAAAAACTCCTATAAATCTGTAATGCTTTTAAAAATTCGGCAAATCTGTCTGAGATACTCCCTTTAAATCTTCTGCCCAAATTATATTCATTTTTTGAAGCTATCTTTCAGAACAGTCTTTTAACTCACACTTTCTGTATTTTCACTTTTGAAAACCCTTCTTCTACTGTATTTTCACTCAAACAAATCTGCTGATTTTAAAGTCATTTCTGAACTTCTGTAATTTTTTCAACTCCCTATTTTAACTCTTCTACATTAGGCTCTTGTCTGGAATCAACACTTTTTCTGAATAACTCGTTTAAAATACTTCAATCTCTGACAATTGGATCCGAGTTGCCTAATGCAGACTTTTTATCTGATTCTATGTGTTAAACTAGTCCGTCCGCCGCTTAAGTTTTAATTTAAAGACCAAACCAGTATGTGCAAGGCATGCTAAACTATATGCTATATGACTTACGGGGTTTTATGTGAGCCTTGCATGTTTGTTTGTCAATCCCCTTACTTGCTATTTGTTTTGGTTGTCGAAATTAGTATTTTGTCCTTTAATGCCTTACCCCTTTTCTTCCCCTTTAGGATTAGATGTCCTAATACCCCGGGACTGATAGGTTGGGACGGGTACTAGCATGAAATAAGTAAACGAGACTAATCGCGTTTAAATACCTTAACGGGGTGGGAAGGGTAGAATATGGATATGATGACCGGTGCGCTAATATCTCGTGCAACCCCTCTTTTGAGAAGTGATTGTTGGGTATTGCATTGATGTGATCCATATTTTGTATAAACCTAGGACCCCCTTTCTTTTCCTTTTATTTGCAGTGTCTTCTTTAATTCTGTTCTTCAAATTGATTTCTTTTTTCTAAAAACTGTCTCTTTCTGTCTTCTTTACCCTTTTCAAAACTTGAAACTTATTCGTGATTCTTATGTGCAAAGTTTTACTTGTTTTCTCTCACTTCCTTTTAAAGTCACAATTAAAGCATGGTCGAGAACCACACTAGTGGATCTTGAGGGTGCCTAATACCTTCCCCTCGAGATAATCTCAAGCCTTTACCCAAACTCTGGTTTTCTTTCAAAATCGCTTCTTCTCTTTAAAGTGTCCTAATGCACTATAATCATTAGGTGGCGACTCTTCAAATTCTATAACCCGATTCCTCAAAAGAGAATAAGAGTTGTTTTGTCCATAATGTTGTAAACTCAATTTCCTTCTTTTAGAAGGGGGGAAAAAGGTGGGCGTCGACATGCATATAATTTCTTCACCCTTAAAGTCTGAAGCACAGTCCTCAGGTGCTGCTCATGATCTTTCCGACTCCGGGAGTACACCAGAATGTCGTCAATAAACACAATGATGAAAGCATCAAGATAAGGCTGAAATACACTATGCATCAAATGCATAAATGCTGCTGGGGCATTGGTCAGACTAAATGACATCACAAGGAACTCATAATGACCATACCGAGTCCTGAAAGAATTCTTTTGGATATCTGGCTCCCGAATGTTCAGCTGATGATAACCTGAACGCAAGTCAATCTTGGAAAACACTCTGGCACCCTATAACTGATCAAATAAGTCATTAGAACGAGGCAAAAGATACCTGTTCTTCACTGTGACTTTGTTCAAGTAGCGATAATCAATGGACATACGCATAGAACCATCATTTTTCTTCACAAATAAGACAGGAGCACCCCAAGGTGACACGCTGGGCCGAATGAAGCCCTTATCAAGCAATTCCTGTAACTGTTCCTTCAACTCCTTCAACTTAAGAGGGCCCATATGATAAGGAGGAATAGAGATGGGCTGAGTGCCCGGCAACAAATTGATGCCAAAGTCGATATCTCTGTCGGACGTCATGTTTGGAAGATCAGATGGAAACACATCTGGGAAGTCCCTCACTATTGGAACTGACTCACCTATAGGGGTATCAATACTGACATCTCTCACTTAAGTTAGATATGCGTTACACCTCTTCTCAACCATTCGTTGAGCTTTAAGAAATGAAATAACTCTGCTGGGAGCGCAATCTAAGGTACCCCTCCACTCTAATCACGGTAAACTTGGCATAGCCAGCGTCACGGTCTTGGCGTGACAATCAAGAATAGCATAATTGGGCGACAATCAGTCCATGCTTAATATAACATCAAAGTCTACCATGCTATGCAATAATAAATCGGCTATAATCTCAAAACCACTAAGAGTAATCAAACACGACCGATACATGTTGTCCACAATAAGAGAATCTCCTACAAGAGTAGACATATAAACAACGGAACTCAAAGAATCCTGAGATATTCCCAAATGGGGGAAAAATAAGAGGACACATAGGAATAAGTGGAGCCTGGATCGAATAGAACAAATGCATTTCTATGACAGACCATAACAATATCTGTAATGACAGAATCGGAAGCAACTGCCTCTGTATGAGCAGGAAGGGCATAGTATCTAGCCTGGCCTCCCCCTCTAGGGCGACCTCTGCCTCCCCGACCTCCATCTCGAGCTGGCTAAGCAGGTAGAGTGGCAGCCGGTGCCGTAATCATAGCCTGGGAACCCACTGGAGCACGCTATGGCTAAGAAGTCTGTGGAGGTGCACCCCTCCTAAGTCTGGGGAAATCCCTCACCATATGGCGAGTGTCGCCATACTCAAAACAAGCTTTAGGAGGGCGTGGTGGCTGTGGCTAGCTCAGGCCAGGTCTGTTGGACTGATCACTAAAAGCACACTCTGTAGGAGGAACACTAGACACTGATGGTACATAATAAGGCTTCTGAGGTCTAGGAGGAGTTGGAATACCACTGGCAGCTTGAAGAGCTGAATGAACGGGGCGACTCACATAGCCCATACCATGTCGAACTGTAGCTGGGGCATAGGCACTAGAATAATGGCCACACTCTCGAGACCTCTTGGTCTCTCTCTCCTTTCTATCCCGAGAAAGCATGCCCTCCACTCTCCTGGCAATACTCATAACCTGCTGATACGAGATATTAATCTTTAATTCCTAGGCCAAGCTAGTCTTGATGCCGGGATGAAGTCCCTCAACAAAGTGATGGACCCTCTCTCGAACTGTAGAAACTAAGGCTGGTACATGTCTAGCCAAGTTACTAAAATGGACTGCATACTCTGAAACAGTCGTAGCACCCTGGCATAACTGCTCAAAATTCACGCGCGCCATGCGTCCCTGAGGCTCCAAGGGACATACACTCTAAAAAATATGTCGGAGAACTGAGTCCATGTAAGTGAAGCTGCCTCAGCCAAACCATCCAAATCGTAAGTATGCCACTATTGATAGGCTGCTCCTCTAAGCTGAAATGCAGTGAGAGAAACCCCACTCGACTCTGATATACCCATAGTACAGAGAATACGGTGGCACTCCTCCAGAAATCCCTGAGCATCCTCTAAAGCTAGACCACTAAATGTAGGAGGGTCGTACTTCTTGTACCTCTCGAGCCTCCGCTGACCCTCCTCTGAGACTGCTTCCCTACCCTCAGGCTGAACTGGGGCTACATGTGGTACCGGTATAATCTCGGGAATCTAATCAACCTGAATCCGCTACTCTGGGATACGAGCGGAGGGAGTCTGTGCTCCTCCCCCGGCTTGAGATGTAGCTGGAGCAAAAGGAATCAACCCTACCTAAGTTAGAGTACCAAACATGCTCAGGAACTGTGCAAGGGTCTCCTGAAGAGTTGGTGAAATAGTAGTAGGCGTATAGGTGCATATGCTCCGATTGGAGCTACTGGTGGCGCCTCTGTAGCAGCTAGCTCGGGTGCTCTCGCTGCACTCCATGGGCATCCTTAGACTCTACCCCGACCCTGGCCTCTGGCGGCTCTAGCAGGGGGCGCAAGTGCCTGGTCATCTCCGACTGCACGTGTGCTCACTATCTTTGATAGAAGTTTAGAATTTCGAAGTCAATAATTTTGCAAGACAAAGAATCTAATAAAGTGACATTTTCCTGACAGTTCCATAGCCTCCCGAAGATAAGTACAAATGTCTCGTACCAATCCGCGAGACTCTAATAAATCGGCTTGTGACTCACGACTCCTATGAACCTAGAGCTTTGATACCAACTTATCACAACCCAAGTTCTCCCTCGGTAAACCGTCGTGACAGCACCTAGTCTCTACGACTAGGTAAGCCTAATGTTTGCGAAAATGAAACAAAAACAATAAAAGGTAATAACTAACAGGTAAATATAAATAAGAAGCTAAGATGCCGCTCGACATATACAATAATCACTCTCAAAATGTATATAAACTCTCCGAAAACCCAGAATATCGTAAGTTACAAACTAGAAAGAAAACAGTATTCCTATACTACAGAGTCTTACAAAAGGAAATACAAGAAGTGTTTGACATGGGGAAGAGTAGAAAGGGACTCTTAGGCCTACGGACACGGCAGATATACCTTGAAGTTTATACAGCTGTATCGCCTCACTCATAATGTGGCTGATAAGCGGTACCTGGATCTGCACATAAAAAACATATGTAGGGAAAGACATGAGTACACCACAATGGTACCCAGTAAGTGCCAAGTCTAACCTCAGTCGAGTAGTGACGAGATCAAGTCAAGGCCGTACTGGTATATATATAATAAAAACAAGTCAGTATAAAATATCGCAGTAAAGTATAAACCGAAATTTAACAAGAATGAAATCATAGAAAAGTAGCAGCTCAGTACACAGAGATAATAATTGGGATCTACCAAGATACCGTCTTGTGGTGCCAGAGTAAATGTGTAGGGGGATCTACCGGAATATCATTCCGTAGTGCCAAGGTAAATGTGCAGAACATAGGGATCTACTGGAATTCTGTTCCGTAGTCCCAAAGTAAATATGCAAAACATGGGAATCTACCGGAATACCGTTCCGTAGTCCTAAAGTAAATATGCAGCTCAAACAATAGAAATACAGCTATAGCACGGAATTCTACAATTCAGATTAAGTACAAGTCAAGGAAAAAAGCAAGGAATTCACTAAAAACATGTTGCACAGAGTTCAGATAAGCAATTAATACACGTAGACATGTTGTTCTAAACTAAGCAAGGTAATTACATAAGCTAGTGTAGCTCAATTAAAGTGAAACATGTCATTACTTAATGAAAACGGAGTTTTACAACAAATAGCCTGTACACGTACTCGTCATGTAACGACCCAACTGGTCATTTTGCTTTTTAGAATCTCGTTCCCCTAAATAAAACTTCCCGTACGTACTTTTATTGATTTATGACTTGCGGGGTTGGTTGGTTCGGGATTTGGAAGATTTTGGGTTGAAATTGGAACACTTGGTTCCTTAAGGTCAGCTTAAAAGGCCAAGTTTGACTTCGGTCAATATTTTAAGTAAACGACCTCAAAATTGGGATTTGAAGGTTCCAACACGTTTTTATGATGATTTTGGACTTGGGCGTATGTCCGGATCGGGTTTTGGATGAATCATGAGTGTTTTGGCGCCTAATAGTGAAAATTGATTCTTTAAGGATTTTGAAGTTCTTTAAATTTGGTTTAGAGCGGGTTTTTGTGATATCGAGGTTTGAAAGGAATTAAGAGATCGGGAATAGTTTCGTAATGTCATTTAATACTTGCAATCAAAATTTGGTATCATTTCGAGTAGTATAAGTACGTTTCGGCTCATTGGAAGTAGATTGAAGAACTTAAAGTTCATAAGTTTCATTCAATTGGTTTTAGGGTGTGATTCTTAGTTATAATGTTGTTTCAGCATTTCGAGGGTTCGAGCAAGTCCGTTTTATGATTCCAAACTTGTCGGTATGTTCGGGCACGACCCCCGGAGCCCTGAGCGTCAATCAGACGAGGCTCGAATAAGTTGAAAATTTGAGAATGAGCTGAAGCTCCAGTTGCTGTCATAATCGCACATGCGGTTGGCCAGCCGCAGGTGTGAGCTCATAGGTATGGTTGAAGTATCACAGATGCGGCCCAAGGAGAGGAGCCCAAGCTCCACAGATGCGGTCTTCCGCAGAAGCAGAACCGCAAGAGCGGTCACACGTCCGTAGGTGCGGCCCCAGTTGGCTTGGCCCATTTTTGCAGAAGCGGACAGTCGTCTGCAGAAGCAAGACCGCAAGTGCGAAAATCGCTAAAGGCAGTGGCCTTCATTTAATACAGGAATTTGTCATTTTTGACTCATTTCACTCCATTCTTGGGCAATTTGGGAGCTTCAAAAGGGGAGATTTCAATCTAGCTTTGTAAGGTAAGTAATTTCTACTTAATGTGAGTTTAATATATAGTTTATGGATAGATTACAACATGTAAATTAGTGGAAATTATGGGTTTAGAGTAAAACCTAGGGTTTTGATAAAAATGAGATCTAACCATGAAATTTGTTATGAAATATAGTAGAAATATTATATACTTGATCCTAAGGTTATGTGTAATAACTTTCTTCAAAAGATTTCGGGATTCGGGCACGTGGGCCTGGGGATGAATTTAGGAACTTTGCATTTAGGGTTGGAAAATTACTTTAATAGTTAGAATATGAACTCTTGAGCATGTATTGACTAGTTTTTACCTCATTTGAATAGTTTTGGAATGTTCAACTTTGATTTGAGGGTTTGAGCGCATTCTTGAGTTTGGAAGTCTTTGGGGCAAGGTGAGTCTCCTTTCTAACCTTGTAAGAGGGAATTAACCCCATCGATGAATTAAATAATTGTATGTACCTATGTGTGGGGGCTACGTACGTATGTGATGACGAGAGTCCGTACGTAGCTACTATTATGCTAATTGTCCGGGTAGTTTAGGACCCGTATCATGCTATACTTGCAATGCTTGCATCCTTACTTATTACTAAGATTAGTTAAGTCATTCTGAGAATTGGTAAAATAAATATAGACGGCTATACAAACATACTTAAGAATTTGTATGAAATACTTGACTGTAAATGGGCAATGTGTGCTTTCTTGAAAATAGATTGTTATTTGTGGATCGGGATTAGCGTCTCTATTAAATAGATGCATATATGGTTCGCGCCATTTGATCCTCTATCAATGCACAGTTTAATATTATGTTGGTTCGGGCCGTACGACCTCGGCATAATCTGTGCATGTTGTTTGTTTGGAACTTCCTGTGATTATTACTGCTTAAATGCTTTGAAACTAAGCTATTACATGATATGACTAAAATTGACATGTTGTTTATGAAAGAATATCTTACTTCTCCTTGTTCTTAAATTGTCATTATTATTCATGTTATTCATGCTTAGAGTAACACTTAAATTATATTATTATTCGCCCTAATGAGTGTCAAGTCGACCCCTCGTCACTACTTCTTCAAGGTTAGACTGGGTACTTACTGAGTACATATTGTTTATGTGCTCATACTATGCTTCTGTACTTAATTGTACAGAATCTGAGGCAGGTGCATCTAGCTACCCATCCGGCGCGCATTCCTGATACTTGATTGAGATTTCACGATGAGCTGCCCCTTCCGAGCCATTCAGTAGCATGCCAGAGTCTTTCCTTCTATTTATTACTGTCTATTCTATTTTAGGCAGTAGGATAGTTATATTTTTTGTACATTCTACTAGTTGACCTCGTACTTTTGACACTATATCCTGGCACATACATTAGTAGACTATTATTTTTGGGATGTAAAACTTATATTCACGATTTCCTCTAGTGGTTCTTGCATTGGTTGCCTTGAAATTTCATTAAGTACTAAATGCTTAAACCCGATAATTGGTAGTTGGAAATTCTTAAATAAAAATGGTAAACACTAGGTTGTTCGCAGTTGGCTTGTCTAGCGGCAGATGTTGGACGCCATCACGACCTTACATGAAATAGGGTCGTGACAACATGGTATCAGAGCACTAGGTTCACGTAGGTCTCACATGTGATGCGCATGCCTAATAGAGTCTTGCGTATCTGTGCAGAGACGTCTGTACTTATCTTCGAGAGGCTATAGGGTGTTAGGAAACTACTCTTTATTCATCTTCTATCATGCATTTGATATTATACTAAATTTCCTTTTCTATTCTCTCACAGATGGTGAGAACGTGTACGACTGACGTTCCAGACCCAGGAGAAGCTGCTCCCCACATTGCTAGAGGCAGAGGCAGAGGTCGGGGGAGGTTACCGGCCCGAGGCAGGGGATGAGGGCATCCTAGAGCTACCCCATTTGCACCACCAGCAGATCTAGCAGGAGATCCTATTATTGACGAGCAGGGCAAGGTGCACGGGGCAGAGCCTGCCTCGGTGGATTTCATGACAGCGTCAGGCTTTCAGGAGGTCATGGGTTGTATGTTGCGGTTCGTGGATTCTACGACCCAAGCTAGTTTATTTCCAGTAGACCCAGCCACATCTCAGGCAGTAGGGGGAGCACAGACCCTTAAAACTCAGGATCCTAGGCATGTAGCTGCAGTGTATCAAAATCTAGGCACACTACCAGCGGATGAGGCCCAGCTAGTTGCAGTAGTGGCACCTGAGCCCAAACCAGCTGCAGACGGTGATAATAGGTGAATTTTACTATATTCATGCCCTAAACAATCACATTCTTAAGTTGTTTTGATAATATAAATAATGACAAAATGCTCTTATTAGTGTTTTTCATGAATTGTAGGTTCAAAATGGTTAAGAAAGGCTAAGGAGCAATTTTGGAGTCAAAAGTAGAAGAAAAAGGCCATATATGCAAAATTCCATGGAAACCACGCCTGAACAGCCCTGAAGAATCAGAGATACTGTTCTGCCGCGGTTCTACTGCGACCGCGGCAGAACCGCGGTGGGTGAGGGCTGCTGAAGTTTTGAGATTCAGAAGGGTGGTTTGGCCGCGGTTCTACCGCGACCGCGGCAGAACCGCGGCAGACCGCGTAAAGTTGAGGGGCCAAAGTGTAAAACGGGATTTTTAAGACCTAAACCCTATATAAGACCTTAGGATCCGCCCAAAGGAGGCAAGCATTGTATTTTTGAGTACTTTTGCAAGGAAACCTAGTGTGAGAGAATTCTCCAAACATCTTTCTTATTTTCCTTTGAATTTTCATTATGAATTATATTGTAGCTTTTGTTTCCTTAGTTATGAGTAGCTAAATTTTTATCTAAGGTTTTGATGGAACCTATTGGGTGATGAACTTCAGATTTATGTGAATACAAATTGTTAGTTAATCTCTATTTGTTCAACTTCATTATTGTTGTAGTTAATTGACAGGATCCTCAATTAGTTGTGCCTATTTAGTGTGCATAACTTGGAAAAGAATGCATATTTAGGTTATTGTTGAACAACACCACTCCCAGATTATTAGAGGAATCTATAATTGTGGGTTTAAAGGTGGAATTAGGAATAACGAAGCCTTGGGTGTAATCTAAAGTGAATTGTGATAATTAAAGCAAGCTAGTGTAACTCTGAAGAGTGCAATAGTAGATTACGGTGATTACTCAGGTNAGATAGGTATTGATAAATTTGTATGAGCATAAATAGAAGGGATTCCATCAATAGGGGAAATCATTACCTTAGTCTTTCTCATTATTGTTTACAACAGATTCAGTTATTTTACAGTTATTTAGTTCTTTGTCAAAGTAGTTGTTAAGAAGCACTAAAAAGGATATTTGAATATTTGGGAAGCTGATTCGGAAGATTATTGGTTGTGAAGATAGTAGTTGATAGGTTAACTCTCTGAGGATTCGACCCCGTG